>APFE031087235.1:75689-94160 GCA_000404065.3 Pinus taeda
CCCCCCTTAGCTAGCCTAGGAGATAGCTAAAATGGAGAGAGTTGGGATCAGTGTGACAGCCCCTTCTCTGAGTTCCCTGCCACCAACCACACCTTGTGGGGTTGAAGGCTTTTCTCGCTAACTGGTAGGTAGGTGCGGGCGGCAGGGTCAACAAACCCTAACACCAACCCTCAGGGATCTAGGTGTGTTTCCCCTTAATCTTTATCCTTCGAATGAGGTAGAGGGATGCAAGGAGATCCAATAGGATGAAGCTTCACTTTAATGACCACTGCCTTGATTTCACATCTAGGTGTGTTTCCCCTTAATCTTTATCCTTCGAATGAGGTAGAGAGGGATGCAAGGAGATCCAACAGGACGAAGCTTCACTTTAATGACCACAGCCTTGATTTCACAAGTCAACTAGTTTCCGGAGATCCAACACTAGGTGAATCTAGCTCCTAGCTTGATTTCACAGGTCAACCTTTACTTTTCCCCCATTCTTAAAATAAAGACAAAGTGGTTTGAAATTTTCCCTATTAAACTAGATCAACCAACAAGCTCTTTCTGGGTACTGTGCAAGTATCAAGCTAGGCTTGCAATGACAAAGAGCATAAGAGAGCTTGATGGGGTTCGTTACTGTTTGCAAAATTGAAATCTAATCTAATAACATTAAATGAAATCTAATCTATGAAATTGAAAGCTATTCTAATGTTTTGCGGTATTAAGTAAAATTTAACCCAATGAAAGCAAACCACAAAAGATGAGACACAACACAAGAGGCACCCACTAGGTAGGGGGGGATGCCTAGGAGACTCTCCTAGCTCCTAGGAGCTTACAATGATTTGATGAGTTATGAAGTCCCTTATGAATAAAGGGAGAGAAAAAATGGTTTTGTGAAGTACAATGGTGGTAAAAATGCTTGTTTTACAAAGGGTACAATATGAGGTTCCTTTCGGGTGATTGGATTTTCAAATTTGGCCAATTTTTGACAGCACCTCCCCTTGTAAAATCACAGGCCTGCTAAAAACCAGCAAGCAAATTGGTGCAAAAGTTCCAAAAATTACTTTGGAACACTAAAGAATGTTAGAATACAAGAACCCAAAAACACCAAGTGAAATAATATATCAATGGAGCTCCTAGAAATAGAACCAAGAAATATATAGGAAATTTTAGAATTTTGTGAGGGGAAATAAGAGAGAGTTTTGGGGCCTTTGAGGCACTTGGAGGGCCTGGATGCCAAGTGGGAATAATGCTTTATTTGTACAAGAAGATGGATGTTCCAATCGAGGAGATCCCCAATCTCCAAGCTAGAGGAACCTATAAAAAACTTATGATCTTGCCAAGAAGTTAGTAATCATAGGCACAACATGCATAATGAGAGGAGTAGACATGCTATTCAACCGAAAAATACATGTAATATTCAATTCAAGAATGCAAATTAACAAGAAGACAACAAACAATTGCTAATCTTCTCCTTTGGGCAACAATGCCCCCATCAAGGCCTAGGATACAAACTCAAAGCAAGGAAATGGAACAACACCAAAGTTACCTCATGAAAAGCTCCAAGCAAACCACACAATTCACATCATTATTAGCCTCCAATTCCTTTTTTAATTGATAAATAATGGAACAATTACAAACTAGCAGCACTTCCCCAAGCTCTCAAGCTTCAATACTACATCAAGAGAGGAGAGGTTCAATTTATAGAAAAGAAAGGGTGGAGATCTCAAGAAATTGATGATCCTAATGCCAAGTTCGAATTCCCAAGTGGCAAAGACATGCAACCAAGAGAGGGTTGTGTAGATGAGGACAAAAGGCAACATAACACATGAGGGAGATCTTGTTGCCGATCGTGGGCTTGAGTGGGAGTGGTGTCCACTTAAACCTTTAGTTAACTTCGCACTCACTTGAGTGTCAAACTCAGATTTTGTTGAGTGGTAACTCAACCTTCCACTTGTGTAAACTCGGCCTCCATGTGGACCTTTGACTCATAACTAGCTCCCTCTTATTTGCTTAGTCACTTCACTTAACTAATTGAGAGAGAGACTTGATTATAAATATGTTTTTAATGTTATTTAATTTCATATTTTTTTTTTGTCTTTTTTTCTCACTTTTATGAGTAAAAGTGAATTTTCATGGGAAAAAATTAATATTTTCCACCCTAGAGTGGGTCGAGGGTAATGTTGGTACTCTGAGCATGAGAATGGAGTACTCACATGCCATGCAAGTCATCCTAGTGCCATTTTTTTATTTGTTACATACAATTTAATTAAAAATTCCCTTTATGTGGGAAAATTTTAATTATTAATTCCTAACAAAACTTAATGCAATTATGTGAGACTCAAGATAATTCCTAGCATGGCAATATACATTGACCCTAGACTTAGAGAACACACTCAAGGCCTAGTTATTAATACAAACTTCAACTTTGGAGGATGTAATTGAAAAAACTCAATTAATTATTTATTGCTAAAAAGCGAGAATTAATTAAGAGAAACAAACACTCTAGAGTGACATTCTTACTAACTAGGTCCCAAGGGTCTAAATCTATTACATAAGTTCATCATGTTAGTGCCATTTTATACAATTCCCCCATGGGGGTATAGAATTTGCATAGAGAAAGAAGATAGAAGACAATAGAAGAAAAGAGAGAGAAGAAGGACCAGAATTGCTCTGCTGGACTTCTGAAGTTGAAAATTTTGATTGGTGCCTTATACATTGGGTCATGGGGTCATCATTCTTTGCTAGGTACATGTTAGTAGGTAACAAAGGGCATTGATGATGCTTCTTCTACATTTCATGGATGATGATTGCACAACCTTTGGAGGGCCTTCTACTTCACCTTGGATGTTGCACACATGATAATGACCATTGGGCTTGATGATGTCTTGGCCTGCACTTAGAGACACTCCACTCCTAGCACCTTGGACGTTGCCCATTGGAGCTAGGGCGTTGCTCCTAGATGATAATGTGGTATCCTATATTGTATGATGTGGTATTGAGGAGGACGACGTTTGGCTCAAGAGCACTTTTTGATGATGAGACATGACCTTTGATAAGGAGACATGCCCCTTGGACTTTCATTGCACCTTTTGATGGAGAGATATGTCTTTTGAGGATGACATCACCTTTTTAAGGCCTCTACGCTCACGCATGTGGCCTTTTGAGGGGCAAGTTGAAACATTATATTTTCATATTTAAGGTTATATTGGGGGTCGACTTGATGTCCTATCCACCTTTTATGATGGATTGGTTATTTTTAGGGGCTTTTAGCCTAATTAGAGCTAATTTGTTTGGTTGCCCTAATATTAATAGGGGAACACTTAGCTCATTTGGATCATTGTGTGACTTAAGAGACAAATCTCTTGGATCAAATCTCTTTATCACTGAGACTCATGTGAGCCTTGTTTGGCCACTCCCAGGCATCAAAGGTTATCATTGGGTTTCATCGTGTCGACAGGGGACTAGATCTTCGATAGGAGTCAGTGGTTTAGATAGAGTGGCTTGTTTGGTTAGGGATTGAGTTTCTCTTGTGGCCTTAGATGAGTTTTCTAAATTCACGTGGATTCGAATTAGTGGATTTACCTTCCTTCTCAAAGACATTTATGTAGTGGTTTGTTAACCTACCCCTATTTCACTCAGTTTGCTATTCACAGTGAATCAAATGTAAATCCCTATTGGGAATTTTATGCTAGCATCACCCAATACTCAACAATGGGGGATGTCATCCTATTGGTGACTTTAATGCCTGTACCCATGCTCTTCAAATTTCTCGCCATGATCGCATTATGGACTTTGGATCCAAGAAACATATCTAGATTCAGTGGGACTCTTGTAGACATTAGATGATATAGCGAGGCCTCTCACAAGGTATGACCAACACCTATTGCACCTCGGTGGATCCTATGCGTTGTTGATCCTTAAGGGCCTTACCAAATTCCTAGAGCCACTTTTTCACATGACAACCTCGTGGTAGAGGTGCAAGTGTAGATTATGTCATGGCCAACTAGATGACCATGTACTTCTATTCTTCTCCCTCCATATTGAAACCCCCATTCCTTGATTCATCCCCTAGCCTTCCGTGAACCACCATTTTCTTTGATGAGGGGGACCCTAACATCTTTACGTCCTATCTCTGCTAGAGGCTTCGTCCTAAGTACTTTTTCT
Organism: Pinus taeda; assembly: GCA_000404065.3. NCBI lineage: Eukaryota > Viridiplantae > Streptophyta > Pinopsida > Pinales > Pinaceae > Pinus > Pinus taeda. The sequence continues at coordinate 79,836 of APFE031087235.1, forward strand.
CTTGTCTTGTTTTTGTTGATGCTAAATACACTTATCTTTCTTCCGTTATTTGGTAAGCGACTATTTAAATTTTAGTCCTACCCTCATTGCACCAAATCCACTTGAGCTTCACTGAAAACCAGATCTAGCTCCATGAACAAGTGGTATGACAATGATTGCAAACTCCTCTATCGTCAACTTCGACATGCCTTCACACATACTCTCCTATTCTACCCTCATCTTAAAGCTAGCTATAGTTGTTTGCTTTGTCATAAGAAACATCTCTTCATTTCCCAACAAAGATGTGAGCTGAGAGATTTCCTTATCCATTCTCCTAAACATTTTTGGCACACCTTCTTCCCTTGCCATTCTCCTGTCCTTCTTGTCCCGAAATCCATGTTTACCCATACATCCTCCCTAGATGATGTCCTTGGACAACCCTCAATCCAAGTCACCTCTTCCTCCTCTTCTTGTCATCTATTCTCATACTGAGATATTTGAGAGGTCATTTGGATGTTGAATACTAGTAAGGTAGTGGATGAGGAAGGGTTCTACGTAGAGCTCTTAAAGCATGGTCTTCTTGCTATATATAGCCACCTTGTTGACCTATTCAACCATGTTGTTTGCATGGGTTTCCATAGTCTTGGTGACATTGCATCTCTCACTTGATCCTCAAGTCGGGCCGTAGTACGGATCCTAACAACCACCAGAAGGTCATGGCTAGCCACATGTTTTCCATCTCTATGTTATGGTCCTCCATTTGCAACTTTGTCGGGGACTTGAGAGGAGGCAACTCAAAGCTAAATGATACGCTGGATTCAAACCTACTCACTTGACCATCGACCACACCCTTACACTCTAGGTCATTATTGAGGAGGCACAACATCTCTCTTTGAAAGCCTACTACTTTGTGGACTTTTACAAAGCTTTTGATTTCTTCGCCTATGTGGCTTTGTTCCAGAGGCTCAGAGATATTTGTATCTTCGATACATTATTGACTACCATCATGCACCTCTACAAGTCAGTTCTTGGTCATCTATTTGTTATCACTCAAACTAGCAGGGTTGGCAAGGTTCAACCAAGATTGCTATTTGGTAAGCACTATTAGGAATACACCTACTGTCACCTCAACATATTCTTCTCACTTTAGGCCAATTCCTACAAAATGCCATGGGTGGTATCCATACACACAACAATTTAACCAAGGAAAAAATAGACTGGTGCCTAATGAAGTATATGGAAGAGGTAGGAGTTAATATGATAGCAAAATATGATCTCATTAATGATATAAGAACAGACTTATATTGTAGACCAGCAAAGGAAATTACTGAATATGATAAGGAAAAAGGTTTGAAATTGGCACAAATTGAATATGAGAACTTCTTATCACAATAGAAGATGTATTGGAGTTATTATACCTGTTCTATATATCTGTAAGAAGAAAATATACTTGCTGTTCAGACCGATAACTTTTGTATTTCTGAAGAGTGCATCAGGCCAACAAGCAAAAGGCCACTTCAACGGTTTGAAAATGGCTTTAGGTGGACTTGAAACTCAAAGGACTTGATTGGACCTATTAGCACTGTAAAAGACTTTTCCAATGAGAACAAGAACACCAAATTTAGGTAAGTAGTTTGAAAGATATTCAATTTGCAGCTCAACTATCCAGAAAACAGCTTGTGACCATGAGGGCTGAAAACTGACTTAGCCAAAAAAGATGACCAGACCTGCAAATCGTTGTGGGCAGTCAATATGTGATCTTAAAGAAATAAATAATCAATGATAAACCTCTTTAGATTGAGTATGATGGATACAAAAGATTTTATTTTGATATAAAATATTTTATTTTGAGTTTCATGTATCCCAAGGCAAGGGTTTGCCTCCAGTTACTCCCAATCATTGTAGCTTGTTTCCAAAACTTGTAATCAACCTTAAAACACTTGGAAACAATATTAGCACAACAAAATGAGGTAAATTAAGTGGCGCCGTAGTACATACAACCATAGGCCTTGTGTAAAAACAATTTTTTGTAGTGATTTTTCCATTGAAATAACCAATAAATGCAATATATATTATAAACCACAATTTAGTGAGGATATTCACTATTGAATATTTTTCTGGATTTTTTATAAGAAGTAATTTGAATTTTTTGAAATATATATATATATTTTTAGGTTTTTTCTTTTATATTTAATGCTAATTGCGAATTACAAAAATACAATAAAAATTGAAAGATAACTTTTGTAGAGAAATTAATTGTAAATAGTTGGAACAACGATTTGATCCTTCTTCCACAAAAGTCAAGGATAAGGAATTATGTCCTCTCTTGATTTGGTATCTCAATGCTTGAGGTTTTGGAATACTAGGTGAAAAACCAAGGATACAACCCTAGCATCAAAACAAGACAAGTAATAGAGCCAAAATTCTACTAGGAGGGCCTTTCAAGAAGCAAATTCTCCAACCAAGCAACAAAAAATTAGAGAAGATAAGGTTATTCCCCTCTAGAGGGGAGAGTGAATCCTGTCCCAAAAGAGAACAACAATACCTTGTATGAATTAAGAGAAAGTGCAAGATGAACCCTAGACCTCCTCTTCCAAGTCTTCTTCTATTGATTAGCTTAGCCTTGTAGTAACTTTGCGCCGCTCCAAAAATTGCCTTTGAAAAATTTTGATCAACCAAACAACGGAAGAGAATTCACATGTAAACCCTCTTGCCTCATGAAAAAATTCACATTGTATTAGATAGCTCAACAAGTTCACAAAGATTTGCCAAAGAGGAGAAGACCTATATTTATAGATGAGGCTTTTCAAAATATGCTCATTGGTCTCCCACAAAACAAGTAACTGTCTCTCCACCAAATGCTTGGAGGCTAAGTTAGCAAATTAAATTTTCAAATTTGACATTGAGTAAACCCCGAAAAAGGCAATGTGTTATAACAAAGAGGCCAAGAAGGGTTGTTTTGATTCCTAATGACCAAACGTTTCACTTATCTCTTCATGGCTAGCTTGTTTGTAAAATTAGCTCTCTTTTGATGGTGCATCAGCTTCATTTGATTGTCATCTGACCTCAAATTGAATGGGCTAGGGTTGGCCGTTAGGCTAGGGAGGACGACTTCCTCAGGCTAGTCTTCTTTGCTTGAAATTGGATTAATTTTGCTTGAATAGCAACCCTCCCTTGCTTTGGACCTCACATTTGACTTGTGATGGCTTCAACCTTGCAACATCCAACTTCTTTGACCTTTTGGCACACAAAAGGAGGGCTTGACATCCATTTCTTGCAGGCGACTAGCTAATGTAGAGCAAAATACTTGAAACTTGGCTTGAGTTTGACTTTATAATGCTTGAAATTGCCCTTGGGAGATTTCCTTCAACAAAATACTTCGTTAACTTTGCTTGAGAAGGGCATATCCTTGCCCCAAGAGGAATCGACCCCCCTCAATTTGCCCTTATTCCTCCAACGACTACCTTCTGTGAGTGACAATGCTTGTACTTGACCTTTGAATTGACCTTATTTTGCTTATTTTAGCCCTTGGGGGCTAACTTGATCACTTTATGAATCAATGTCTACCTTGGAGGAACCCTTTTTACTTACTTGAAGAATTTCGACCTCCTTATCTTCCTTGGAATGCTAGAGACCAACTTGACTTGAAGGATCTTGATCCTTTCTTAGAGTAATTTGGACTTCATACTTCACAATTAGCCCTCGGGGGCTCCGATTTACACATTTAAGTTTCAACATTCCATCATTTGTCCTCTTATTCCTTCTTTACTCCATCCAATAGCCTCAACGACGATGACATCATGCCCACATGTGGAATAAATGCTTGAAATGTCACTTTGGCTTGAGCGTTGGGTTGATTTGGCTTGTAGATAGCATCTGCTTGTTGCATCTTCCTTGTCCACTTCATCACTTGCCTTGAAACCCTGTTGCTTGCAATGCCACATGGAAAGCTCCTTTGCCCCAAAAATGATTTTGTTGTTATAACTAGAGATCTATGAGGGTGTTCTGATTGCTTCGGAACACAAGTGGTCCATATTGGCATAGGGAATCAAATGGATATCTTCTTTGCCTCAAAAGACGTAGCATAATTTCTCGGGAGATGCAAATGCATTGGGAACTGAGAGAATATTAGGATGCAAAGCTAAGGCCCAAGGGTAGTGCAAAATACATAAGACACATGGCACATGTGGGGTAAGGAGGTGCACTGGGATAAAAAAGGATAATATAAGGGAAAAGTACATGTGGTGATCACCCTTACAACGTTTTATTGATGGAAGCGCTCCCTTAAACCATGAGTCCTAGTAATGTCTACTTCATGATACTTGCACACCATCCCAAGATATAAGAATACCCATTAAGGTAGGGAGTTATTGCCCACTAGGGGGGAAGTCAACAATGCCACAAAGGCAGACAAGTCATGAAACAAACAATATCGGGAGTAGCCATGGCCATCCACACCAACAGGGATCTAAGAGTCACTTTCACAAGACAACACACACCCACGTGGCTTTACAAGGCTATAAGGCACATCCATTGGGCTATATGGCGTGGCCAAAATGTTCTTGAGTACCCTTGCTAAAGGAGGGGTAACACTATGCATAGCATAAGGGATTTCAGATTTTATCAAGAGTACTATTGGGGTTGAAAAAGGTTTCCACCTATCCCCCACATTGTTCAAGACCTACATTGATGGGTTGGAATCCTTTTTGCATGAGGGCATCTAGGAGGCAGATGGGTCCCTCCTTTGCCATGTTTTGATTCTTATCTTGCTATTCGCCAATGATGTTGTCCTTTTAGCCTCATCCTCTGATGGCAAAGACAATTGATGCCTTGGCCCTCTTTCGTGACCTTCGACAATTGATAGTCAATTTGGTTAAAACCAAGGTCATGATCTTCAATAGGTCAAAGAAGAATTTTCTTGATCACCATTTCTTTTTCAAAGGGGAGGATATTGAGATCAATTGCTCATATTCTTGGGAGTTCTCTTCATTGGATCTCGATACAATATGTGCCACGCCCTCCATCCCCGAGTCCTGTTGGAAAGGCAGTGTTTCCAGAACCATTTTCAGAACATATTGTCCAATATGTAGCTCATGGACACTCTTGTTCTACCCATAATTTTACATGGTTTTGAGGTTTCAGACATGGTTTATTAGAGTTTGATTGATCTCCAGTAGAGAGAGGCAACTTATCCTCCTTCGACACATCATTTCCTCAGTCCATCAACCTCATAGTGTTTGGTGCTTCCCCCTTCCAAATCAAAACACTGTTTGGCCTCGGCTCACTTCTACTTGTCCGACTATTCATTAGAGTTCGTTTAAATGGTTAGTGCTTTGACTTGATCTCAACGCTGGTACATTGGAGTTTGAGATCTTACTTTGGTTGGTATCATGCTGGATCAACTTCCTTTGTTTAGATATTGTTTGTGTGCACTTGGTCGCCTTTTACTATCAAATAGGAGATGAATATAATCATATGGGAGGATATCTACTGGTTATATATAGATGTTACACAAATAAACCTTCAGGGTGGGCTATGTGACATGTCTAACATGGCCTTCTATGCTGAGCACTCCATGGTAATGAGGGACAGACTCATTGTTTGGCCCCATTATACGCTTTGGCATTGGATGCATGACATTGAGAACCCCTTTGGATAATTTAGAGTTGGCTCTTATAGACTGCAGATTGAGATTGACCACCAAATTGATCAATCTGATAGGATCTATATATTGTGCCATCTTCAAGTGATTGAGAAGGAAGGGTATTTCATCTTTTATTGCCTTGTTTATTATGAGATCCATGGGAGATTTTAATTCTTGTTCAGAGGGATCCAAATTCTATCTGTTTTCTTCTGATACCTTGACTATTGATTTCCCACCCTTCCCATGTAGGAGGTAGTTGGATTTCGTACCCGTATTCTCCAACCTCCTCTTAGACTCGACCTTTTTTAGTAGATTACCTCCTTCTTTCGATGCTTTGATTATTTAGGGCACCAAGAGATAGATTGATAGCAACATTGCTTCTAACTCCAGATTGATACGGCCTTGAAGGAGCATTCCCCTTCCACAGAGACCTCATAGACATCGCTAGACGAGATCCCTTACCATCAGGTAGACGAGATCACCTAGACTTTAGTGGCAGATGACTTATTCTCGATAGTAATACAATAGCGGGTTCAAATCTCGCCGCTGCTTTTTAGGGCACCATTCTATTTTGAGTTTCCTCCACTTGATCTCAGATATTAGGAGAGCGAGATCTAATGGACTGTAACAATGTCCATATATCTCTTCCCTTTGTAAATCTCCCTACCATTGTGGCTGCCCGTATATGGATTCGAGTGTCCTCTAGGTTTTATCATATATACCTCATGTCTTACTTTCTATGTTCTTTATATAGGAGATATTTTGGAACTCCTCCTTTGTATTGACATCATTGTATTCAACAGTACCATTGACCTACTTTTGTGGTCAATTGTTGGAGATTAGTAAAATTATCTTATCTAGTGCACTAGTTGGGGGACTTCTTTGATGTGGATTTTATCTCTTTTCATGGATGGTTATGGTGGAGTTTGGATGAATGCATGGTAAATCTAGTAGGTTAACTTCTTTTATATTGGTTTCATATTTTATTGGATGGATGAATCATGTATTATGCATGTTAGCCTTGTATTTGTTTCAAATCCTTGTTAAACTAATCCTTCTTCCAAGTCTTTGAGGAAGTAGCATGTTAGTCGTTTTCCTTAATCCCTTTTTGAAAATTGAGAGCCTTGATTCAAACCCGAGGGTTGTAGGTTAACTTGCCCTAGTTCTTTTGAACCTTGTTTTTAATTTAAAATTTTCCTAAGTTTGTATGTTCTTTGACTCATCAAAAAGATTTAAAACAGTCGGTGAAGGAGCGCACTGTTAAGGCGCTCCGTAAGCAAAGGTCACCGGTTCTAGTCCCGCTGATACCAAAAATTCAGCATGGTTTCCGCTGGTGCGGCTCAGGCCGGGTGCGATCCCCGGGTGACTTCGACGGCTTAGATGCCCCTGAGTCGTGGCCTCTCAGCCACAGGGTAAGCGTGATTTTCAGGATTCACCCACTTATCAATAAAAAAAAAAAGTATGTTCTTTGACTCCATTAGCCTTAGATTGAGAAGGCACTAATCCTCTCTCTTGTGATAATCCATTATCTTTAAAATCATTCTTTTATTGTTTTAGGGTAAATTAGGGTATTAATACAACAAAATCATATATTTTTAGCATTTATTGGCTTGGACATTGATGTCCTAGAGTTAGAAATTGTTTGAAATTCACTGAATAGGTAAAAGTTACATTTTATGAGCATTTTCGAGCCATTAATTAGGGTTGACATCTAGGGTTTTAAGTATTGTATATGCCTTTAAATCATAGAAATTTGCTCTAATATATTCTCTTGTTTACTTATAATTTTAGTCATCATTTTTATATTTTATTATCATAGTTTTCGGGGCTCACTTTGCTGCTTTCATAAACTATTCTATTGCTGCAATTTTTGTTTTATCGTTCTAGTTTATGATAACCATGTGTAATTTCTGGATTATGTGTGTTTGGAAACTATCTTGAGCCGCAATTGGTTGAACTAGGCCTTTAGAAGAGCCATAACAACTTTTGAACTAAAATATGAAAATTACTAAATCCACCCTAAACCCTAATTTCCTATTCTTATTCTTGGGTGGAAATCATTGTAGAACCCACCCTTAGGGGGCACTTTGCTTAACTTGATTGGGTTATTTGAAACTTAAGATCTACTAGCGAGGTTTCCTTTTTGTCGGATTATGTACATCACTAAAACGAGGGGAGTTGTTGTTGAGGTGATTGTGGTGACACTCCCATTGTTGTACTTTGTCTAGGTCACTTACTGAGGCTTTGCACTAAGGTGTTAGATTTCGCTGTAACAAGGCCAAAAATGTAAAATGATCATATCTTGTGTTATATTTATTGGATTAGCTATTATGACCCCAATTATGAATTGCAATGGCTTCTTTGTATCCATTGACACCAGTTTGATTGAAATTTGTGCACTTTATCAAAATATATCTGTGGGAGATTCCGATATTTGTTTAGGGGGACCTTGATCCTATCTAGTTTCTTCTGATACCTAGTCTAGAGACCTCTAACCCTTTACGTGCAGGAGGTCGACAAACTTCATGCTCATATTTTCCAGCCTCCTCAACTGAATCCCACTGAGCATATTATTTTGTCTTTTTGTTGCTCCATTAGCTAGGGCACAAAGAGACATATTGATAGCATCATTGCTTCTTATTCTGGATCGGTATGGACATGAGGTACCGTTGCCCCTCCCTAGAGATCTCATAGACATCTCCAGATCAAACCTCCTACCAGTAGGCATACGACATCACCTAGAGAGCAACAATGGGTTACTTCTTCCAGAAAACTACATAGTAGGTGGTCTAGCTCTGTGCCTAGCTCTTCCTTGAGACATTATTCTATCTTGAGTTGTTTTTATTCCCCCTTGGATGTTAGGAAAGGTCAATCCAACGAACCATGATGTAAGTCCCGAATCCTCCATCTCTTTGTACATTTCCGCGTGTTGATGTTCCATGTTTTCCATGTTTTAGCATAGACCTCATGCTTCAGTTCTTGTGCTTTATACAAGAGAACTTTTTGTACTCCTGCTTTGTATCAATATTATTGTATTCTGTAGTCCCATTGACCTGCTTTCGTGGTCATTTGTTGGGCATTAATATAATTATCTTATCTTATACTATGCAATCTAGAAAATTCGTGATCGACACTAGAAACACCCAAAAAATTGTCAATAACTTAACTTCCCAGACTTCATTTAGACATTTTTTTTTTTGAAATTGGGTATTTTCGAGAGGAGCTTGGATATTTGTCTGTTTTTTTTCAAATTATGCACAAAATGTTTCAGAAATCAATTTGAATGTTGTCATCCTCCATTTTTCCATCAAAATTCTACAAAAAGAAAAAAAATTCTGCTACTCTGTGCCAAAAGATTCTCCCGCTTTGTACCAATGAAAGAGCTCTTATACCAATTGAGTAAAGCTTCAAAGATATAAGAGAAAATCCATCATAAACTTAAAAATGAACACTTGAACATCCAAATTCAAAACATTTACCTCAAACAACACAGGAATATAGAGAGAGAACACTTAAGGTAGGGTAACACCATCAAATTCTCCTTATGGAAGGAATCACATCACATGATATGTTTGCTAAAAGATAGTGCAATGCAAAACATATCTAATACAATGATAGTTATGTGTATTTATACTTTCTCATGAGTATTTTTAGGGGTTCATAACAAATACTCCTCATTATTATATTATTTCTTTTTAATTATATAGTAGGCCTATCCTATTATTATGGCCACATTACACTCATTATTCCCTTGGGTACCTTCTTCCACATTCTTGTTTAACTATTTCTTAAATTCTATGTTGCACACATTGCATTTTTGAAAGTTGAGATTAATAGAACATTGGTTTGAGAGTGACAATAATTTATATTAAAAAGTATAAAAAAAACTTGATTTGAACCATTATTAGGTCATCATGTCATAGCTTCCCCCTAGGATAAGCATGATCAATTCATGTTTCTGGTTAGATTCTTGTTTTTGAAGAATGGCTAGCTGCATTATTAATGGAAAATATTTGGATAAGTGATTACAAAGTTCAGTGCCCACGCTCTCACAGGACAATTTCCTCAAACAACAACCCATACATCTAAAGGGAAAATGGACAAATTGTTCATGGACAAGAGGTGAGTGACACACACTCATAATTAGCAGTGTACACTATGCGGGTTACCTTCTTGAAAAGTCTTATTTACTAAGTGCAAGTCTTGGGGGTGATGATTGATGCAACGCAAATAATATCACTAGTTTCACCCCTGTGATCATCACTTTATCACTTATGTAACGAGGATAAGTGGACTGATCAAACTTATGAGAAATTGGTCATAAAGACTAGTGCTCATAGGAGACTTGTTAATTGTTGTAGTTAAACCCAAAAATGATATTCTTATGTCGGATCATGAATGTCTCATGTTGTACCTCTGAGATAGTAGTAGGTCAGCTACCAATGCCAAAGCATCTAAAATAATTGTTTTGGGGTTTTTGGTTTTAGTTTTGGAAGACCAATGAATGAAGACAGATGTAGAATCGAAATACTTAATCCTTTGGATAATATTAATATCTCAGCAAAGGGCTGCTATAAAACCTTACACGGTGATATAGATCAAATAGTGGTGAGAAGAAGACAGAAAATAATATAATTATCACAGTTTCCAGACTGTAAAACAGAACAATCATAAGTATGAAAACCTTCTAAACTACGTTCCAAAGATTCAAGCCAATATACTTAAGCTTACAAAAGATGCTGATGATTTATTGATTAGAGGGGATTAGCTAAACAGACAATTCATTAATCCATTCTCTTAATAGATGATCACTTCAGGAGCTTATAGTAATAAATTGAGACACAACTATTCCTACCTAGATATCTCTATAAGTCATAAGCATATGAAGAAAAACATAATGGTTGATAACTGGAAAAACTTACAGGATAACACAAACTGTGTAAAACCAAATTCAGAATCCTTTGCTTTGTGTTAAGGTTCTAGAAAGACCGAGTACATCAAGTGTCTAGAAAAGCTTCATTCAAAGGTGCAACCAGATTCAAAGTAGAATGAACAGTCACGACTTAACAAGCAATGAACAATGAATCTTGAACTTCGAACCCATAATAACTCGAGAAGAGAGTTATTTATACAATAATGAAACTAAGGAAATATCCCAAAACTGATTAAGATTTATTCTAGGAAAGGAAAGATCTTCATGCAAGAAGATAGGGGCAGCTATTGAACTACTTCTTGCTATCCCTTTTATTCAGGTTGTGCTGGCTTTGCTATTTGATATTTTGCCCCTTTAAGCTGCTTGATTGTTTGTATCCTTTACGCTGGTTAATTCCTTCATTTGATCTTTCATTTGATACTCTATAAACTCTGTGAATATCCTTTGACCCTGCTGAGTAACCTTTACTGTGTTCCTTTTTACCTTTACTGTGGATTTCAGGTTTTTTTACTGCGTTTTTCAACAGTAAGATCCTTGTATTTGTCTTCAAACTCTATGCAGGCCTTTTTCTTTGTAAGCCTAGAACAAAAGTTTTTACCCGCAAAACACAGAAATTGTTAAGAGAACATAGGTGACAGAGGAGGACATCAATGGCTTTATTGAGCTCGAAAGGATATTGGAAGGAGTCCAGAGCGTATCGGAAGGTAAAATAATGGCGGAAAATGGTGATTTTTTCTTTTAAACGGAAAAACAACCTTTTTGAAATATGGCACAAAGTGAACAATGGTCATTTTGTCGTTATGCGGGAGGTGTTTTTGGTTTTCATCTCACCGCTTTATGAGGCGCGGGCGGTTTTGGGAGGGGTCACCCAAAATAATCTGAGGCTTACAAGTAGTAAGGGGAGGTCAGTGGAATACCGCTTTTCGGGCGGGTAATGCTCGGACAGAGAGCCAACCCGAAATTGCTGAGGGTCAATAGATTTGAATGGATTTGATCGAACGGTGGTGGAGCAAAAGAGCAGCGCGGAGGGTCCCAACGATTAATTATGGCAGCAATGGCTTTATTATGGGTTAAAATTGAGATTAGCGGTTAAATGGAGGTTTAGGTTATTTCTTCGTTTAAGTCATAAAAACCTTTTAACAAAGATATTCTTCGCCAAAACACAGTATGGCAAGCTTGAAATAATATGAATTCGAACGGATAATGATATCGGGTCCGGGTTCATTGCATATCGCAATCGCAGTTTAGCGAAGGAAAGGCCCATCGCAATCGCAAAGGAGTGCAATAGGGCCCGGATGCGATGTGGAAAATATATCATGGTTAATACTGCGTCGGGTCCAGGTTCCCATCGCAATCGGAGATCGCAATGGTGGAGGGTATATGCTTTAGTCGGGACTTGCGATGGGGGCGGATGCGAAATGGCAATGGATTATGATATATATTTGTGTCGGGTTTGGGTTCCCATCACAATCAGAGATCGCAATGCGGGGAGAGTGCATTCATGTTGAAAGGCTTGCGATCCACCGATGCAATGTTTTATTAAATACATAGTTTTTATAATAAAACTAATGGCTTCGAGGTATTTTAATAAAGGGAGTTAATATATACGGGAAAATGGAACTTTTAGGGTTTTGATACTGTAAGTTAGAGTTAATATGAAATATGAGCGGAAAGGGGAAATAGACTAAGTATAATGCCTTTCATGAGTTATTTGCTTTTCACATATATTCATCAATACTTTAGGCTAGACATCTTTTTGTGGGTTTTTTGGGTAAAAGGGGATTTAACATGGGTTTTTCACTTTTCCTAGGCAAAAAGGATTTTAACCTTAGGAAAAAGGGGTTTTTTATGGAAAATAAATGAATATGAACTGTATGAAGGTAGGAAGGGGAAATTAGTAAATATAGGGATGAATGGGGATGAGGGAAGTTAATTAATTTATCTTATAGACCTTCATTTGCTTTGTGTAATTGCATCATGGACATAGAAACATATGGTAAAACATGATAAATGTACCTTTTGTCCAATCAATCAACATATTTCTGCAACCTTTCTTCTACTTACCCTTTGCTTATCCTATTATTTTTTTCTTCACTTAATGGGTGCATTTAAGCTAGCAAACCCTTTTCCGTTCTTTTTATTTTACAAAGAAAACTATCTAATTCTAACCTTATAACCTCCAAGGGCTCAGATTAAACTGATGAGCACCTTATTATTCTCTACCTAACTACTGATCTGCCAAGATTAAATAGTTTGGCCAGCTCTTCATTATCTAACTATAACATCAAATTTAAAGCATGAAGCAGTCAAGATTAAACAATTTGATTGTCATGGGTTGTGGCATTTATGACAAGCTACACAACCATTATTTTGCAGAAAAAATAGTAGTGGCATTTAGACTTGCTCACTTTCAGAGTTTATTTGTTTTCTTTTCTTTCTAACTTAACATTTTCTTTTTGCCTTGATTTTTTTAGGGCATCTAACCTAACATTTTCTTTGATATGGACATCATCATCAAGATATTTTCAAAAACATTCTATTCAATATTGTTATGTCCATATTCTAACTTAACATTTTTTCAATTTTTTATTATGTATTTTTTGACTAATTTATTCTATCTTATCAAAACCAAAAAATGCTACAACATTGGCTCCATCTGGGAACTGCTTTCCCCTGTAGAATGTAGAGAACCTGCAGATCCACGTGCCTTCTCCTCGGGCTATGGAGTCCTTGCTGTAAAGAAAATCACACTGACATCTTGAAAGGTAAAAGAAAACCAGAGTATTTACAATGAAAACTATTTCAACTTCTTAGTACTGAATGTAATGTTTGAGAAACCTTCCATTTACAGGATAAGTGGAATATAGCCCTTCAAGATTCTGCAGCACAAAAGTGTTGTTACCCTTGACTTCAGCAATTGCTAAAGGTCCCATAGATTGTCAAATTTGCCATACTTTCCTTTCTCTTCTCTCCTGGCATCCCATCTTAGAACTAGATCACCTTCCTTAAATTCCCTTTCCCTGGCTCTTCTGTCAAACAGGGCCTTCATCTTATTCTAATATTTATTCAATTTGTATTGAACTTCATCTCTGTTTTCATTAAGTTCAATAATCTGATTTATTCTTCTTGAAAAATCATCAAGTTCATTTGTAGAATCCCGCAGGAATTTTAAAACAGGGAAGGCCAAATTGGTAGGGAAGATTGCATCTTTCCCATAGACTAATTGAAATGTAGATTTTCCAGTTGATCTCTTTGGAGTAATTCTGTTTGCCCATACTGCATAAATCAAATGTGAATCCCAACTCTTCTTATGATCAGCTAGAGTCTTTTTGATTACCTTTACCAGACTTTTGTTTGATGACTCTGCAAGGCCATTACCTTGAGGGTAGTATGGAGTTGAATGATGTAACAGAATCTGATATTTCTGGCAACAACCAATCATTTTAACAGTAGAAAAAGCTGCTGCATTATCAGTGATAATTTGAGTTGAGCAACCAAATCTAGATAGGATATTCTCCTCAATAAACTTAATTACTACTGAATCAGTAACATTCTTGACTAGAATTGCTTCCACTCATTTAGTAAAGTAGTATGTTGCAGTGAGGATCCATCTATGTTGATTACTTGAAGTGGGGTGAGCCTCTCCAACAAAATCTAATCCCCATTGAGAAAAAAGGTGCTGAAACTAAGTTGCACGAAACGGGGAAACGGGGAAGCGAAACGAAACGCGGAAGCGAAACGAAACGCGACCTCCCCAAATTTTGGAAAC
>APFE031087235.1:94797-110595 GCA_000404065.3 Pinus taeda
ACGGTATGCGGAAACGCGTTTCCGTACGGAAACGACTCCTCCCCCTGCGTTTCCTGCAACTTAGTGCTGAAACTATTGATGGAACAAGTGGAAGAGCTGCTAATTTTTGTTTACCAACAAACATTTGTCAAGGAACACAACCTCTAACCTTTGCCCCTACTTGTAAGAATGATGTGGGCCAATAAAATCCTCCCCTCAGAATCTTGTATGCTGTTGCTCTTCAAGCATAATGTCCCCCACAAAATCCTGTATGAAACTGATCAATGGTTCCTTCAGTTTTTGATTCTGTTAAACATAGTAACAAAATATTCAGTGGATCTTTCTAGTATAAATTTGCATTTATATTGCAGTATTTGACTGATTTTAACTTAAGGGTTTTACACTGGGTTTTGGAGAATGACACTGGACGCTTAAAATGGATCAAGAAATTTACAATATCTTGATACCAATTTGACAACAAGAATTTTTCATCAATATGTATAGGACTGATCTGCTCTGAAGGTAGAGGTTCTTGTGGATTCTCCCCTTTAGCATGAAGGGAAGGTTGTTGTGGATTCTCCCCTTTAGGATGAAAGGAAGGTTCTTGTGGATTCTCCCCTTTAGGATGAAGGGAAGGTTCTTGTGGATTCTCCCCTTTTGCAAGGACAGAAGGTTCTTGTGTATTCTTCCCTTGTATTTCTAAAACATAATTGATTCCAAGTACTTTGCAGTTGGATTCAGCTAGAAGCTTGGTTAAATTTTTGACCTTTTACTAGCCTAGTAGTCTTGATAGTTAGATCAAACTCCAGAATTTGAGTGATCCATCTACTCTTTTCCAATCAGTGTCTGGTTGGGTTAGGAGAATTTTCACAACACTATTAGGGACATAAGCAGTAATAGGTGAATGCAAGACATACATTCTGAATGATTTCAGGGCTTGAATGAGGGCATAGGCTTGCTTCTCAATGATGTCATACTTAAGCTCAACATCTCTCATAACCTCGCTGAAAAAGGCTATGCGTTGGTCATGGGAATCTTCATTTTTCTGTAATAGAATAGCAACAAGGGTTGTTTCAAAGGCAAAAGAAAAAAATACTAAATGGCTTAGTATAATCAGGGCTGGCTAAGGTGGGAGCTTCAGAGATAGCCCTTTTTATTTGTTCAAATGCATGCCTAGAAGAGGCAGTCCATTTGACTTCATGGTCCTTTCAGAGCATGTCAGTTATATCTTTTACAATCTCTGCATAATTTGGAATAAACCTCCTTAAAAAATTAATCTTGCCTAGAAAAGCTTGAATCTCCTTTGTGTTTCTAGGTAAGGTCAATGTTTCAATGGCAGATACTCATTTGGGTCAATTACTACTCCCTCCTTTGAAATTATATGGCCCAATAGTTTTCCTTCTTTGACAACAAACAAGGACTTCTTAGGGTTCAATGATATTCGAATTTTTCTACACCTGTCAAAAACCTTCATCAAGTACTTTAGATGTTTCTGATCAGATTTAGAAAAAACAGTTATGTCATCAAGATAAATAACCACAAATTTATTTACTTGACCCATAAAAACTATGTCCGTAGCTCTCTGAAATGTTGCTCCAACATTGGTTAAGCCAAATGGCATCCTAGCATACATGAATGTACCCTAGGGTGTAGTAAATGCTGTCTTCTCTCTGTCTGCTGTATCAACATTCACCTGATTGTAACCTGAAAAACCATCAAGCATAGAAAGTCTTTGTGCTCCTAAACCATTTGAAGTAACTGATCGATTTTGGGCAAAGGATAATTATTTTTTAATGATGCCTTGTTCAAATTTCTAAAATCCACACAGAGTCTTATTTCACCATTTTTCTTTCTAACAGGAACTAGGTTTGCAACCCAGTTAGAATATCTAAGAGGGAGGATGTTTTGAGCATCTAACATTTTCTTAATCTCCCTTTCTACAGTTGGTAAAAGGGCTGGATTTATCCTTCTAAGTTTCTCTTGATAAGGTTTTACTTCTGGCTTCAAAGGAATCTTATGTTGTATTAATGAAGTATCATAGGTCTTTAGATCAGCATAAGTCCAAGCAAAACCATCCTTATAATTTTGCAGTAACTTAAGATATTGAGCTTTGATCTCAGGGTCTAGAGATGCACATATTTTGATGTTTTTGATATCTTCATCAGTTCCAATGTTAATCTCTTCTAGGTCATCTCCTGAAGCAATGGACTGAGGGTTTCAAAGGACATCATTTTGATCGAACAATTTTTCTACAGGCCTTTTAGAACCCCTTTTGTTGATGTATTTTTCGTTTAGAAATGGATTGCATTCAGAGCTATTGTGTTTTTTTTGGTAAGGTAAACATTTCTATTTCTGATTTCAAAAAACACATACATAATAGGAAAATGTCTATTTAGGCCTTGCCACTAGTGAAACCAAACTAGGTACAAAATTGAAGTTTGATAAGAAACCATTAAAATATCTTATTAATGTCCAACAATTTAGAAAAGAAACTAGCTTGTCTATTTGGGCCATAATCTAACTGAAAAACTATATGTTGAACTTGAATATTAAAAGCATAGAATTGAAGAAAGACCTTCATTTAGATTGATCAAATTTTGAGGCCTCAACTACGATAGGCTCTTTGTTGCTCCTAGGTGAGCAACTACAGTTTAAGGGGATGCCTAATTATGCTTCCATGTGGCTAATTCTGTGATCTAGTGATTGCATGTTGTGTTGTATCTCGTCCAACATCAATAAGATTTCTTCTCTGATGTCATTGTGGTCTAGTAGAACTCTGCTCATCAAAAGCTTAAGATGCCAATAAATGTCAACAATATACATATGCTGGTTGTATTTGCCATGAGAATGACTTGTGTCAAGAACGCAATCACCCACTTCAGTCAAGACCCCAGTGTCGATCAAGGAATGCCTGTTGATTTTTAATGTACCTTGGACAAGTGTTTTCCCATGGGTTAGTCTCTACCTAGGGAAAAGTGTCCAAAATAATTCTTTTCCTAAGTGTGACTTTATAAAGTGAAAGTGACTTTATAAGTGGTAAAGTCAATGTTAAATTATAAAGTGAAAAGTGACTTTAGACAAAGTACAAAATGGGTACTTTATTTAATGGGTGAGTTAAAAAATATAAAGTGAAAATTAAATACACATTTATTCTCATCCCTTGGTCTAAATGAATCTAAGCCATTAGATCTTAGGGTTGCCCAAAAGTCATTTAGGGAAACAAAAGGTGGAAAAGAAGAGAGACACTGCATTCATTCTTCATGGGAGCAAATTGGAGAAAGGAGGTTGAGAGTTGGAGAAAAGTTCTGAAGGAGAAATTTGTTGCAGCAAGCTGAAGGAGTAATTTCTGGGCAAAGCTGGACACAAAAATCAAGGCATAGAAGACAACATAAGGTACATAACGAACATCATTTAATGTTGTGAGTTGCACGCTGTTCGAGAGAAGTTTTTTTGTTTGTTTGTTTGTTTTAATTTATTTATCTTCGTACAGTCCGTACAATGGCATGGACATCCGTATAGTCCGTATTTGTACAATACATATTTTCAACTTCAAGTGGGCATGGAAATTGAGGCAAACTGGGGACGATTTTCAAGGAGTTTTGGGCTGAAGAGATAATTTTTATTTAGCTGTTTTGTTTTGTCTGCAAATGTATTTTTCCTAAACTTGAAAGATAAATAAATTTGAAGAACTTTCTAATAGGTTTTCCTTGGAGAAGATTGAAGGGGTTTTGCCTGGGTCTAAGTTGACCAAAAATGTGTGTATTTTTATGTCTGTTGCTGGGCTGCTTATGTCCATATTTATTTTCAGCATGTGTTGACACTCCCATGCGTTTTAATATGAAAATTTCATTTCCAGAATTCTATATGTTGAATGTATGTTTATGGGAAAGGACATTTAACTGAAAGGGAGTGATGAGGTGAAATTAAAATTGGGTTGGGATTGCACGAAACTTTTTAGTCATCAAATTTCAACATGATATCAGAGGTACAGGTTGAAAATTGCAGTTTGAACAACCGACAATAGTTTGGGACAACAAACAGTGGTTTGGACAACAAACTGAATTTTTGGACAACAAACTCAGTTTGGACAGTGAACTTATATTTTGGGATAGCAAAGTGAAATTTCACATAGACTGAACTTTCGGGACAACAAGGTGTGTTGGGAAGTTCATTTCTCCATTTTCTTGGTTTTGTAAATTTTGGACAACAGTCATGGCCATTTTCTTAAGGATAGAGGACAGACTGGATGGGATATCCAACTATGCCGTTTGGAAGGAAAAAATTCAGACAGTGTTTGAGGAGGCAACAGTTTGGGACATAGTGCGGTAAGTGGTTGTACCTACTACTATTGAGATGAACTTGCTGAATTCACAAAAAACATGCAAAGGCAAAAATGATTTTGATGGATAGTTTGAAGGATTATGTGGTTCCTCAGGTGAGAGGAAACACATATGCATATCAGATTTGGACAGCTCTAACCACTCTCTATCAGAGTACCAATGAGAGCAGGAAGATGGCACTCAAAGAACAATTGAAGAACATCATGATGACAAAGGCTGAAAGTGTAGTTCATTATCTTGGCAGGGTCAAATAGGTATGTGATGATTTGACTGCTATTGGTGAGGCAGTTGCACCCACAGAGTTAGTCAGGATAACTGTTGTGCGACTTCCTAAGTCTTGGGAGGTCTTTGGAGATGCTGTTACCTTTAGGGAGAATCTTCCCAATGGGACAGATTCTGGTATGATTGTGGGCAGCATGAGATATGGAAGATTGACAGTGGTGGGGTGAAGATAGCAGATGAGGAGGATGTAGCCTTGATAGCTAGGGGGAAGAACAAAGGGAAGGCCAAGAAAGGGGCCTCATCGGATGGGGCTAAGGGTAAGGAGAAGAAGAAGAAGAAAGATACGGATATGATCAAAGTCAAATGTTGGGCATGTCAGAAGATGGGACACTATGCTGCTACGTGTCCTGAGAGGAAGAACAAGGGGAAGAAGGGTACTGCAGCTTTAGCAGAGGTGGAGCAGTTTGTTTCACAGTTTGACAAGGACTTTGCATTTATTACTTCTACATCTAGTAGGAGTACATCATCCGATGTGTGATACATAGACAATGGGGCTTCTCGCCATATGACAGGTACACGAGAGTTCTTTTCAGAGCTTGTAGAGAGGGCACTTGATATTAATATTGTACTAGGAGATGACCACACTGTGAGAGCTGTTGGTGTGGCGACTGTGACCTTTGAGAGGGAGTCTTTGCCTCCTTTGAAAGTCATGGATGTTTTGTATGTTCTGGGGATGAAGAAGAACTTGATTTCAGTGTCTGCTATGGAGGAGAAGGGGTTTGACGTCACTTTATCAAGAGGGCAGGTATTGATGCATCCTAGGGGAGCTTCCATCACTTCGGCCAACGTGATTGGAGTCCGCTCTAGAAAACTATACAGGTTCAATTTTCAGTTGGCAGGAGCATTGGTGAGTAGTAGATTTAGTAGCACTCACACTAGTACCACCAACAATAGAGACTTGTGCGAGTTATGGCACTGAAGGATGGCACATGCATCGTGGAGCTTTGAGAGTACTGAGGGAGATCACTAATGGAGTTCTTGATTCTAGTGTCGAGCATTATGAGGTTTGCAAATGGTGTGCTTTGGGCAAGTACACCAAGTTACCATTCCCAGTGAGTGACAACAGATCTACATCTATACTAGACTTGATTCATACTGATGTTAGTGGTCGTATGTCTTTAGTTGCTTTAAAAAGTTCAAAGCTCTTGTGGAAAAGCAGAGAGGTAGGAAGATTCAGGTCTTGAGGTCAGACAATGGTGGTGAGTACACCGATGGTGGGTTTTTTGTCTTTTGTGCACAAGAGGGCATTAGGAAATATTTCACGGTTCCTTACAACCCCCAGCAGAATGGGGTGTCTAAAAGGAAGAACAAAGCTATTGTTGGGGCTGCTAGATCAATGATTCATGATTAGGGGTTGCTGTTGTTTTTGTGGGTTGAGGCTTGCAATACTGTTGTTTATCTTTAGAACATGAGTCCTCACAGAGTATTGGGGAATATGACTCCGGAGGATGCTTTCACTGGAGAGAAACCTCATATGGGACATCTTCGTATCTTTGGATGTCTCACATATTCTTATATCCCCAAGGAGCAGAGGACGAAGCTAGAACCCATGGCAGAGAAGAGTATCTTTATAGGTTACAACGAGACTTTGAAGACTTATTGGATCTTCATTCCTTCTAAACAGAGAGTGGTGATTAGGAGGGATGTGAAGTTTGAGGAGGAGAGGGCCTATCGAAGATCACGGGAGTAAGATGAGGGAGAGTCACAAACTTCTCCTTAGCAGGGAGGTCAGGTACAAGGAGCAGGACCTCAGGGTTCTAGATCGATTGCTACAAGAGGTACTTCAGTGTCAGCGACATCTAGGGCACCAGTGTTGAGTTCACCAAGCACTTCTTTAGGGAGTCCACTGGTACAAAGTTCACATGGCACTTCAACTGACACAGGCACAAGTGCCGGTACAAGTTCTTCGAGGACAGGTGTTGGTACAGGTACACCAGGTTTAGTTGGCAGACCTTCAGGTTCACTAAACTGGGGGGTAGAGGGTGAGGTTCCCTATGGGGAAGCTTCTTCAGGGAAGAAGAGGCCCAAGTGGCTTCAAGACACCTTGAAGGAAGCGGAGTCCATTGGTCCTTCGAAGAGGGTGAACAGGGAGAGTGTGCCACCTGAGCGGTTTTGCAGTTATGTGGCCAAGGCTACCAACATTGTTGACTCTGACTCTGAGCTTACTAGCTATGAGGAGGCAACCAGCCAGGAGGTATGGAGAGAGGCTATGGTGGAGGAGTATGCCTCTATCATTTAATGCAATGTTTGGGAACTGGTGCCTAGGCCTGAGGGCAAGTAAGTTGTGACTTCCAGGTGGCTCTACAAGATCAAGCATGCTGCGGATGGCAGCATTGAGAAGTTCAAGGCGAGGTTTGTGGCTAGAGGGTTCTCACAGATAGAGGGAGTTGACTATGATGAGACCTACGCTCCCACTGCTCTCGCTTGAGCTTAAGAGCCTTCAAGATTGCGCTGATAGGGAATGCCACTACAAATGCGAGCTTGTTGGCGAGGCATGGTCAACCAAAGGAGAAAGTAAAACCATGAGTGCAGAGAAAGGACTAAGAGAAACCTATGAGATGGTTGAGGAGGGACTAGAATGGGACCGAGAGAGCAAGAAGATAAGGAACAACGAGAAGCAGGGGCTACGATTCAAATTGGGGGAAGAGAAGCTTTGGGTATAGAAGGAAAGAGCCAAGAGGCCAAAAGATGACGGAGAGGGTAGTCAGGGAGGAGGGTGGAAAACGCTGAACAAATTGCAACTTGGAGAGGAGGAAGACAAGAAAGAAAAGTAAACTTCTGCAGAGAGGTTGAGAGGTCAAGATAACTAGAAATAAAACAATCCAAGATGAGTGAGAATAAATAGTTGCTCTGGTAGAATATGTTGAAAATTGACAACTGAGGGAGCAATTTCCCCATTAGAAGCCGAACAAACCCTAAAGAGACCCCTCTTCCACTTGGGAAAAATCAAATTTTCACATGGAAAAATATTATTATTTCGCTGGTTGGGATCAACATGAAAGTCAACAAGTCGGCTTAGAGAGAGAAATTGACCCTTGTACGACATAACTCCCATATAAATATGAGTTCGTTGACTTCACTAGGAGGCATCATCACAACATCACATCTTCTTCATTTGGTTCAATATCTTTTGAAAATTGTAGGGTCGAGTTCACACGTGCGAAGAGAGGAGAAGAGATTTTGTTTGACCAATGTTTACCTTATGTTTTTGACCTACTTTGACCAATGTTGACTTTGGCTACTTTACTTGGTTTGACTGATTTCCTGATGTGTTTTGGGAGGCCGAATTTAGGGGGACTTTGACTAATTTGACTTCGGCATTTTGACCATCTTTGACTGCATATCTGAGCAGGCTTTGATCGTAGGTTGACTTTGAAGGTTGATCGAATTGTTGGCATAATTTCAGGACTTTTGATTGAGTTTCACTGAGGAAGGAAGTCCACATTTATTGTTGCTTTGACCAAATTCTTCTGAGCTATTTGACTGGTTAGGGTTGCTATTGACTGTTGTTGATTGGACTTACATAGGGCTGAAAATTGCAGACTGGTACTCTGACCAAATTTGACTTTATCTCTCATCATTGATTGGTTTTTGGATTGCTGATTTGGAAAGTCAAGGATTTGAGTTTGACTCATTAACGAATGTACTATTTTTTGTTGAACATTTGATGAATATCAAATAGAAGAAGAATCAGCTTGGGTTTTCCCCCGGTCTTTGACCTAAATATTTGTGTCTCGTTGATCTTGGTTGTCTTCTATTGTTCATATTTTTTACTGTTTTATTTACAATTGCTTACTGCTATTGGGCAATTGAAAATAAATTGGAAAAGTGAATGCTACTGGAAAAAGAAATTGATTAAGTAATTGTTACAACATAGAACATTGTGAAAAATTAACATGGTATCAGAGCTAAGGTGAAGACAAGCCCAAAGAGACAAGAGTAGTCACCCCTTGAAGATATCTTATCTGCTGTTGAATATTATTTGACTTGGTCAAGATGTCTAGCTCATACTTCAAGGTTGAGGAGAAACAAAATGATTCCTTCAACTTTGCTGCTTCGAGGGCAAGGCTGGATCTGACATTGGAAGAAAATGATGTTATGGAATATGTTGAAGGCAAGGTACCTAAGCCTCTGGAGAATGCAACTAATGTTGTCAAGTCCAAGTACAAGAAAAGAGAAATCAAAACTAAAAAGATCATTATTGATTCCTTGAAGGATCATCTGATTACTTATGTGTCAAAGATGAAGAAGTCCAAGGAAATGTATGAAAAGATGATTGGAATGCATGAGGTCAACAATTTGAGCCATATCATCACTTTGAAGAATCAATTGAGGGACATCAAGATGAACAAAGGTGAGACCATTCAAGAATGCTTCATGAGGATATCTCAAGTCAAGGATCAACTTTTGTCTATTGGTGAAATTATACCTGATAGAGAGTTGGTGGTGGTTACACTTGGAGGCCTCCCTATGTATTGGGAGACATTTACCACAACCATTAGCAACAGTGACAAGCTCCCCACATTTGGTGAGCTCTTGGGCACGTGCGCTCAATAGGAGTCTGGGATGATCTCTAGAGGAAGAATTCAAAAGCATGATGAAGGAGATCCTACTGCATTTTCTGCTCAAGCCAAGAAGAAGAAAGAGAAAGGAAGGCCCTCAAATTGGAAGTCAAGAAAGCCAGGTCAAGGATTCAAGAACAACAATAGAGGATTCAAGAAGGACATGTCCAAGATCTAATGCTACAATTGCCGCAAGCATGGTCACTATGCCCGTGATTGTTCGAAAGAAAGAAGTGCTCCAGGGAACAACTCTGATCAAAAAG
Source organism: Pinus taeda (assembly GCA_000404065.3). Lineage (NCBI taxonomy): Eukaryota > Viridiplantae > Streptophyta > Pinopsida > Pinales > Pinaceae > Pinus > Pinus taeda. The sequence continues at coordinate 104,224 of APFE031087235.1, forward strand.
GGAAAAGAGGAGGACCCCCTGCCCGAGAAGAGACTCATCATCCTCCCAAGAGATAAAGGAATTCAAGGTATGATAATAATGTAACTGAAACTCAATTCGGGTACTTTCTTGTTTCTGCTCTTTCTAGTTCCTCTCCTCCGGATGCTTTGATAGTTGGTTAGTAGATAGTGGGGCTTGTAGACATTTCACTGGTTATAGAGAAGTCCTCTCAAACTTGGTTGAGAGGGAGTCAGATTTGAAGATAATACTTGGAGACAATTCTACATATCCTATAAAGGGGTTCAAATCTGTTTCTTTTCATTTTAATAGTGGTCAAATTATACATCTACATGATGTCCTATATGTACCAAGATTGAAGAAGAACCTTGTCTCAATTTCTGCCATGGAAGACAAGGGTTTCAAGTTTGCATTCATTAATGGGAATGTCCTTGCTTGGCCAAGGAGAACTAGTATGAAAGATGCGTTTACACTTGGGACTAGAAATGAAGGCCTATATAAAGTTTGTGGGACCCCTATCCGAGGCTTGGTTCATGATGCTTCTAGTCAATGTGAGTTGTGACACCGAAGATTTGCACACCTTCATTACAAATCTCTAACTAATTTGGCAAGGGTTTTAGGGATGCCATAGATTCAAATACATTGGGAAAGTGCCTGTCAAGATTGTGCAAGTGGAAAACATGTCAAGGGACCATTCCCTTCTAGTAGTAGCAAGTCTAATGGGATACTTCAACTTACACATTCTGATCTTTGTGTACCTATGCTTGTGATCTCTCTTGGTTGCTATTTGTACGATATAATCTTTGTGGATGAATTTTCCCACAAGGCATGGATTTTCTTCTTAAAGAAAAAGGACCAAGCATTTGACATGTTCATGGACTTCAAGGCACCGGTGGAAAATCAAACCGGAAAAATGATCAAAATTTTGAGGACTGATAATGGAGGAGAATTCACTTCAAATGAATTCATAAACTTCTGCAAGGAAGCTGGAATCAAGAAGGAGACCATCGTACCTTAAAACCCTGAACAAAATGGTTTAGCTGAAAGGAAGAACATGACTATCATGGAAGCAACTAAAGCTATGTTGCATAATCAAACGGTGCCAATTTTTCTATGGGAAGAAGCTGCTAACACTGCGATCTATGTTCAAAATAGAACTCCTAACTGAGTCTTAGGTGGCAAGACTCCCGAAGAAGGATCTTTCGATGTATCATTTACTTTCATGTGCCGAAGGAGATGAGGACCGAGCTGGAAGCTTTAGGAAAGAAAGGTACTTTGTTGGTTTTTGTGAAATTTCTAAAGCTTATAGAATATATGTACCTAGTCAAAGGAATATATAGTTTAGCAGGGATATGACATTTGATGAATATGTTTCTTTTGGGAAAGCAAGGGACACTTCTCCCCTTGCCAATGTTGAGAGAAATGAGGATGCCATGGATGTGCAAGAAAAGTCTCCATTGTGTGAGCTTGACCTTGATTTTGCAAATTAATCCATGGCACCCATGGATCCTTTGGATCGCCCTCCATGCAATCCTTCCTCTAGTAAGAAGAGACCATTATGGCTTCGTGACACTTTATAGGATGCTGAGAGACATGCTGCTTCGAGAGGAACCTTAAGAGATAGCAATAAGCCATGCTGATACTAGGGTTACATTATAGCTATGAGCAACATTATATAGGATGAACCATGCACTTTTGAGGAAGCCGTGAAAGAACAAGTTTGGAAGGATGCTATGGCTGAGGAATATGAGTCCATCATGAAGAATGATGTATGGGAAGTGGTTCTGAGACCATACAATAAGTCGGTTGTGACTTCAAAGTGGATCTACAAAATTAAGCATGGTGCTGATGGAAGTGTTGAAAAGTACAGGGTGAGGTTTGTAGCCAGAGGATTCTCCCAGAAAGAGGGAGAGGACTATGATGAGATTTTTGCACCTGTTGCCCGATATACTATCATCCGATCTATCATTGCTCTTGTTGCTAGCTAGGGATGGACACTTCATCAGATGGATGTGAAGACTGCATTTGTACATGGCATTCTCAAGGAATAAGTATGCTTGGAGCAACCACAGGGCATTGAGGAGCATGACAAGAAGACTCATGTGTGCAGGTTGAAGAAAGCCCTTTATGGATTAAAGCAAGCGCCTAGGGCTTGTTATGCTTGTATTGATAACCATCTAATTAAGCTTGGATTTACTAGAAGCAATGCTGATCCGAACCTTTACTACAAAGTTGACCAAGGTATGCCTTTGATTCTAGTATTATATGTTGATGATTTATTCTTGATAAGTGGAGAGCCTCTTATTCTCCAGTGTAAGAGGGAGCTGGACTTTGAGTTTGAGATGAAAGACCTGCACTACTTCCTAGGTTTAGAGGTTGTGGTAGAGACTTGATGAGATTTTCCTTTCTCAAGGAAAATATGTTGTCAAGTTGTTGGAAAGATTTGGAATGGAGTGCAAATCCATGGCCACACCAATGGAAATAAACTTCAAAAAGTTATGTGGTGAAGCTACGGGACCTAATCTGGCAAATCCTTCTGAGTATTGACAGCTGATTGGGGCATTGATGTTCTTAGCGAACACAAGACTAGACATATGCTTTGTTGTTAACACCGGTTAATTTATGGTGGAGCCATTACATACACATTGGGTTGCTACTAAACATGTGTTGAGATATCTACATGGAACTATTTATCATGGATTGAGATACACTGCCTGAGACTTGAGACTTCATGGATACACCGATGTTGATTGGGCTAGAAATGTTGTTAATAGGAAGAGGACATATGGGTGCTTCTTTAGCTTGGGGTTTGCCATGATTTCTTAGATGACCCAGAAGCAGAAGTTTGTTGCTTTGAGTACATTAGAGGCAAAATACATTGCTACTAACATGGCTAGTTGTGAGACAGCGTGGTTGAGAAAGCACTTTGGAGAGTTGTTTAAGTAGGTACTAGACACGACTGTGATTTATTGCGATAATAAGAGTGGTATATGACTTTCAGAGAATCCTGTGTTTCATGACAGGTCCAAGCACATTGAGATTATATATCACTATATCTGGGATATGGTGCAGAGAGGAGCAATAAGGCTCTAACACATTTCGACTGATGAGCATATAGCTAACATTCTTAACAAACCTTTTCCGAAAGGGAAGTTTTTGATCTTCAAAGAGCAATTTGGACTGGTGGATGTGACCCTTTCGGGAAGGGGTCACAACTGATCAAGAACACTGAGCTCTGGGAGCTTTTGGGGGCATGGAGTACTCCTTGGAACTATAGGGTTTGGAGGATCCTTATCATTTTGATAAGTTGATCTCCCCTAGTCAAGTACGGTACTTGACGGAGTACATACCCCAACATGCATCCTACCCACAAGTCAGACTTGTTAGATTGCCAGCCACTCATCTGGCCAATGAGTGAGGAGACTTAGGTTTGGAGGATCTTACCTATGGCAGACACGTCTGGTAAATTGATCTCCCTAAGTCTGGGATGCATGGTGTTCAACCACTTGATCACTATGGATCATGTTGGATATGACATAGGGTTTGGAGGATCTTTACCAAGGAGTGGTAAATTGATCTCCCCTATTGTCATTGATATAAGGTTTGGAGGATCTATATGCTAGTGGTAAAGTCAGTGGTTCAGACTAGCTTTGTTCGGTAATGGCTGGAGGGACTAACTGGCTCTCTTGCTGGCTTTCTTTTTGGCTTGCTTTGGTCTGGCTGGATGGCTTTGTATGGCTGGCTGGTGAACAAGCTAATTGATCTCCCCTGTGATGTTTCTTCTTCTTTAGATCGAGACATCATTGTTCAAGAAAGATGAGCAGAGGTGAGTTGAGACAAGATGAGATATGATGCAGCGATGATGAGACATATGATACAGATGGAACTTCCTCCCTAGCTGAGAGGGAGTGTTGAAAATTGGCAGCTGAGGGAGCAATTTTCCCATTGGGGAAGCCCAACAAACCCTAAAGAAACCCTTCTTCCATTTGGGAAAAATCATATTTGCACATGGAAAAATATTATTATTTCGCTGGTTGGGGTCAAAATGAAAGTCAACAAGTCGGCCTAGAGGGAGAAATTGACCCTCCTAACTCTCATATAAATATGAGTTTGTTGACTTCACTTGGTGGCATCATCAAAACATCACATCTTCATTTGGTTCTATATCTTCTGAAAATTGCAAGGTTGAGTTCACACGTGCGAAGGGAGGAGAAGAGCTTCTGTTTGACCAGCGTTGACCTTCTGTTTTCAGCCTACTTTGACCAACGTTGACTTGGGATACTTTGACTTGGTTTGACTGTTTTTCTGATCTGTTTTGGGAGGCTGAATTCAGGGAGACTTTGACTGATTTGACCGGGGCACTTTGACCATCTTTGACTAAGGATCTGAGTAGGGTTTGACCGCAGGTTGACTTCAAAGGTTGACCAAATTATTGGCAGAATTTCAGGACTGTTTTGACTGAGGAAATAATCGTTGACCGAATTCTTCTGAGCTATTTGACCGTTGATTTTGATTGGTTAGGGTGCTGTTGACTGGATTTCCACAGGGCTTTGACCAGATTTGACTTTATCTCATCATTGATTTGTTTTTGGATTGCTGATTTGGAAAGTCAAGGATTTGACTTTGACTCATTAATGGATGTACTATTTTCTGCTGAACATTTGATGAATATCTAATAGAAGAAGAATCTGCTTGGGTTTTCTGCTTTGTAGGGTTTTTCCCTCGTCTTTGACCTAAATCTGTGTCTCTTTGATCTTGGCTGTCTTCTGTTGTGCATATTGATTATTGTTCTATCTACAATTGCTTAATGTTATTGGGTGATCGAAAATATATTGGAAAAGTGAATGCTACTGGAAGAAGAAATTGTGTAAGTAATTGTTACAACATAGAACATTGTGAAAAATTAATAGAATACCTATCCATAAGTGCCTCGAATAAAGCTAGCTTGCTCCATGCATTGCCATAATTCAATTTTGAGTGCACCTTGAACGAGCGAAAGTTTGCAACCCGTTTGTGCACTGAATCCATGTTAAATTGTATTTTGGTTATCTGCACCCTTACTTTCTATACATATGAGAAACTTTGCCTATTTGTGTATAATGGTTTGGATTCATATGGATGCACATGAATATATATGTTTTCTTTCAAAATTTGAATATTTTAGGTATTTTTGGTCAACTGTATTTTTTTGGTTTGTTTTTTTCTACGTTATCGGATCCGCTGGGGGCAATCGGCGAAACCTCGGATCCCCGAATCCGAAACTGGTACGGATACGGATACGGTGGGATCCGTATGATCAGTTAACAAAATTTATGTGCAGTTCAAGTGGGTTCGAATCTTCAGTTAACAGTTGACCAGCTCAGTTAATTGAAATTTTAACATCGTTTAACTTATAGTTTCACTCCTAGTTTAGCTGCAAAGGATTCTATAAAAGGGCGTGGGCGTCGTGGAAGAGCAGGCATCTGTGCGGGTGTGAGAGCAGGTACTTGTGTGCCTTTTCTGTGCGGCGTCGTGGGTCAAGCTGTGCAGCGTCGTGGGCGAACAGCATCGAGGGAGCAGACCCATCGTCCAGTTCTCGCGTCGTGGGTCGGGCAGAGGAGCAGGCTCCGCGGCGTCGTCTGTCTCTGGTTCCGGTTCTTCGCGCGGGTGAACACAGGTGTCGCGGTAAGTATATATGTTTTAAAACTTGAAACTTTAATTTTTTTTTTATGCGTGTATTACTTCAAAACTTTTATATATGTTATAAAACTTTAAAACTTAAAACGTTATTACTGGTTAATAATTCAAATAATTTTTATATAGAAAATTATAATTCAAATAATCAAATATATTGTGGCCGTGGCCGTGGCTGTAGGTTATATTGCGGCCCGTGGCCGTAGGTTATATGTTACAGTCTGTAACATATAACCTACGGCCACGGGCCGCAATATAACCTACGGCCACATTATAACCACTCTTAATTTTCTATATAAAAGACTACCTGATATGGTGATAGAAAAAGATATTTGAATTTCCCATAATCTAGTATGTACTGCGTTCACTCTATGAATCACATATTTTTGATATTCTACATCGTGCCTTTTCGATAAGTCAATTTGCTATCTTACAGGACTATCTTAGATCGCCTTTTCGAATCCCTTATGGCCCTTGTTAAAGATTTTAATAAGCTTTAAACAAATATATATTTTATTAAAGATTCTAATAATATAAAACATTTTTAAAGATATTATTCACTATGTGATACTTGTGATTTACTTTTAATGGAATGTTTTCTGACTAAAACTTTTAATGGAATGTTTTCTGACTAAAAACTATAATATTTTTTTTTATTTGTTACGTTTTAAACCTTTATAATGCTAAAAAATTAATATTTTT
>APFE031087236.1:0-18648 GCA_000404065.3 Pinus taeda
CTATTTGAAAATCCATCACTGTCTTCATGAGTGTAATAGCTTTTCTTATTTACATTCTATTTATTGTTCCATCTAACAGGTTCCTTACCTTTATGAGGACACTTGGCAGCATAGTGACAAACTCTCCCACAAGCAAAACATTTGAAAGGTAACTTATCTCTGAATCTTCCAGCACCCCGTTGAAGGTTCTTGACAATATTTGATTCTTCCTCTTCTTCTGACATATGTCCTGAGTCATAAGAATCTCCTTTTCTTGAGGCCTTGAATGCACTTCTCTTCTGTTTGATGGTCCCCCTTTCCTCATTTCATAAGCGGTTAGAATTCCATGTAGTTGCGACATGGTAATTTTCTGTAGATTCTCCTTTTCTTCTATTGTAGAAACTTTTGATTCAAACTTAGAAGATAAAGATCTCAGAACCTTTTCAACCACAACAACCTCTTTTATTTCTTCACCCAAATTTTTCATACAATTAACAATCTCATCTATGCGTAGGAAATAGTTAGCCACACTTTCATCATTGTTCATTCTAAGATTTTCATATTTAATTATGAGGTTTTGAAGTTTTGCTCTTTTTACCTGTTCATCTCCTTCATAGCTCAGAATGATCTTGTCGCATATTTCTTTTGTGTTTTTATACTGCATAACCTTAACAAATTTTGATTGATATAGACATCCTAATAAAGTATTGACAGCCTTTGCATTAGTTTCAAACTACTTCTTCTTAGCTGGATCTGTAGGAGTTTCTAATGGAAAAGTATACCCTGTATCTATGATATCCCAGAATTTTGTATGAAGAGATTGCAGATAGGCTGTAACTCTTACCTTCCAATATGTTAGCCTCCTACTGCAGCAGGTTACTCATATTTCATGATTGACATTTTTACAGGCCAAATATGTCATACTTTGCATGCTGCAATGCTCCATATTTGCTAAACAGTCACCAAGGAAAGAATGCTACTCAAAGTTCATCTACTGCATTCCAATTTTGAAGAATCATTCCAGTTTTGTAGAATTTTCAGCTAAAGGGAGGTCCAAACAGCCTAATCTTGGTCTCCCTAGGTTTCAATTTCCTGTTTTAGAATATAGAGAATGAAAATCTGTCCAAACAACTTAATCTTGGCAAATTCTTACATAGGTAGAGAATCAAAGGAGCCCAACTGCTTAATCTGGGCCCTTGGAAGAAATAAGGGTAGTCTGTGGATAGGAAGGCATAAAAAGAAAACTTGAAATGCTGGGTCTGCAAGTCTAAGTGCACCCAAACCAAAAGAAGAAAAAAAGTTAGGTAAGTAGGCTGGGTAAGTAGTTTTGAGGTTGAAAAATCTTGGTTTCTGATCAATTCTATGTTTTCTAAGTATCATCTCTACTCAGGTCACAGTCATCAGGAAGTTTCATGTGGAGAAGCTCAAATCAGACATAACTAACTTCCCTTTCTTCCTCTTCCCCAAATCATTCACTTACTTCCCCGAAAGAGATCAAGATCTGCTTGATACCTCTTAGTTTCATCATTTTCCATGTCAATTCCCTTGGTAAAGATCTGCTTTACCCAAGGAATGGTCATTTCCTTTTTTGGACCATTTTTCCCCAATAGCCTAAGATTTACATACTTAGCATTTTCTTATCACTTGTAATATTTACTACTAACTGTACTATGTAGCTCCCTATCTATTTCCCATTCCCCTTACTAAAAACTATGGTAATAAATCCCTTATGTATATATCCCCTCCCTCTGGTTGAAAATAACCATAAGTACCCCCGGGAATTGCTCAGTGGATTTGAAACTTGGCAAGAACCCTCATGCTGCCCCTTCAAATCATCTTCTAATGCAACAGACTCCTTCCAAAGCATAAAATTCCTTTCTAGGTTATCGGACCCCTTCTGAGGCCTCAAATACTCTTCAAAATCACATACTCACTCCTTCCGATCGCAATAAACCCTTGCCGATTGCCTTAACATTCATCCGATCCTGGTGAACCCTCTCTAATGCGATTATCGCAATCGCAGGTCTCAATGGTATTATGGCTCGCCGTTGTTTCTTCTCGATGGACGCTATCCCGATGCCATCTCATGATCGACATATTGCAATATTTTATACCACATAGGTTTGCCCCTTTCCTTTTTGCCCGATGCGCTATCGCAATATCAGCGATCGGCGGTCGCAGCCATCGTGTTTCCAAAATAACTACCTTCTCATTCTTCGCCGATGCGATATTGCGATCGTATCGAAAGAAGTATATCGCATCGCAGTAACATATGAGTCACCCTGTCGACCAGATCATTACCACATCACCCTGCCATGTCACCTAGCTGACGTCATTCACCGTACAGCTGACGTCAGTAGCCAAAAAAAAAAAGGGAAAAACTCACAAGCGCGAAAGTCGAGCTTCGGAGCTCTGGAATGAGAAACAGAGGCAATTTTTGATGCGCGATTAGGGCGAAGCACTAATCGCACATTGCTACGGGAAATGGACCATATTGGGGAATCTTTAGGGAATCTTTTGATTCCTTGGCCCTTTTTGCACCGAAAAATCCCGAAAATGCCTGATTTTGCCAAATTTAACGTATTTGAAGACAGAGAGAGACGAGGAATAAAGATTAAAGGGTATCAGATCAAATATGCAGATCAAGAACACGTCAAAGAGTATCAGGAGGCAGCGAAGACCATCAATGTAGCCGAAAAGTGTATCAGAAGAATATTTTCTCAGGGCTCGAGGCAAATCCACCATTAAAAGGAAAGCTCTGAAAGTCAAGAAGCAATTGAGGATGCATTGAAGGCTCACCAGCGCAAATGACTGCACATTAAACTCACAGGAGATCAGTGGACCAGAACTCAATGCACACTTATGATAGAACCACTGCACCAAGCCACACAGGACACCCCATCAACTCAACATGATTCAACTGCCTCTGGCGCAGCCCAAAGGACTTATTTGCATTTAATTCAAGCAACAATTAGGTTTTTAGAAAAGCTTTTTCCTGCAGACATGTTTAGGTCGGTTGTAACAAATAACTTTAGATATTTTTCTTATATTTACCACCCTAAAAAATGGAGTAGGGGTTGGTTGGTGGTTAGTTGATCAATAGCTTGATCTTTGTTATTCCGATTTTTCTCTCAAGTAGAGACTTGCACTGTAACTGTGATGCTTTCTATAATCAAAGACTGTTGAAACCATGGATTCTGAAACTGTCTGCTATGTTTAAATTGGCCGAGGAGTGACTGTGGAATTCTTATGCCTCTACATGGTTCAATAAGTGTTTCTTAACTCTGTTAGTTTTTCATGTTTGTTTTATCATCATTCTGCCATCTAAATTGCAGAAAAAAAGAATAGTTTAAGATTTACTTAGCTGCACCTTAGGCTCAATTTCTGCAATTTTTCATGTTTTCATCAGGAATAGTTATGAAATGCATACTTAAATGATCTTGTTTACGCTGTTTCTTTCACATATGAATGACAGTTTAGGAATTCTCAACTGCTCCTAGACAACCATTTGTTCACCTCTCCTCCCTGTCAGTTTTTGATGAAAGATTCTTAATTGCCTTTCATCCCTGACCATCATTCCATCCTTTCAGCAAATTGATAATTGTCTCATGTGTGGTTATCCTGCTCTGCAATCCTCTTGTGACCAAGAAAACGCAACAACAAGCTGTAATCCATGACTCCATGCCCAATGGTTTGAAACTTATCACACTTTAGCTTGCCTCTCTGTTTGGAATTATCTTCCATACATGCACCTTCCATCCAAACAAAACAATAAAACCCCTGAACACAATAGCTAGCCTAAAATCGTCATCATCAAAGTTAAATAATTAAGAGAGAGCCGTCTCTGACTGCAGGTGGGCTAGAACCTGCAATCCAAAGATTGGTTTATGGTTACCTCAGTCGTGTCCCTACAGGAGCCTAGGGACAACCTAAGTGATAACATAATGGCGACTCCGCTGGGGACCTCCTCAGATAATCTCACTAAACTAGTCTGCAGCTCCACAGAGGAAGAAACAGACCTTTGAAAGCTCGGTCGACCTGTGTTTTTAGAAAATTTCCCAAAAAAAGTTTAGAAGTTGGCTCCTAAGAAACTAACGCGTCATACAAGGTCAAATCCAGATCCTAATCGCCCAGCTGCTTTTGAAAATCCGAATTTAATCCCTAAGATCATTAGAAAACAAAAGCAACAAGAAGATCCAACTGCTGCGAGTCTTGAAACAGTTCAGCCAAGCGGTGTTCCAACCCTTGTCAAAGTTCTATTTCGGTCAACTCCAAGTTCCCCTGATTCATCACCCCCTTCTCCAAGCAACTCTTCTACCCCTCCATCCTATACTCCTACTACCACTACTACTCCTGTTATCCCAGTTTCCCCAGTTTTTCCACTTATCCCTGTTAACATGGCTAATAGATATGCGCCCTTACAGTTGCCTGCTAATCCCGGGGCTATGCCTCAGGACTACCAGACAAAAATTACCTATTTTGATGGCACAAACTCCTACACCGCCCTACAACATACAAAGAAAATGAAGGATTACTTCGAGAGTTATGAAATTGATGATGACAGTGTGAGAATGAAGACTTTTGTTCAAAGTTTGACCTGTGATGTCAGAACCTGGTTTAGGGCACTTACACCAAATCCCATATTAAACCCTGAAGCCTTATACCAGACATTTATCAACAGATGGGAAACAAAGAAAGACCCCCTACACATACTATCTGAGTATGATACTAAAGAGGACCTCAGGAAACAGTTTTGGATTACTGTGCGAGGTTTAATAATGTTTACAATGCAATACCGCAAAATTTAAGACCTCCACCTGATCTCGCTTTGTACAAATTCCCTGATGGCTTTGATGCAGGAAAGAGCCCCTCAAAGCCTTGCAGAGATGCAGGATGTTGCTGTTAGTGTGGAGGCAAATCTAATTGCCAAAAGAAACAGACCAAAACTGAGAGAAGAACCACCTTCAAGGAAGAACCCTCAACTTTTGATCAGAAGCTGGATGCTATTATGAGTGGTATCCATAGGCTAGGAGATAGAGTAGACAATGTTGAGAGGAAAAATTCATGGAAAGGTCAACAACCCAATGCTATAAGGAACCCGAACTTTAGAAAAAATCAAAACACAAACGCTGGAAGGGCCAGTCCCGACCATTATAGGCCTCCTTTCCAAGAAAACTATGCGGAAGCATCTACATCCAGTGAGCCCACAAATAGGACTCATATGAACTTGATAGATTCGGAAAATGAACATCAAATATTTCTCACTGAAGAGGACCGAGAATACCCTGATATAAAACAATTTCACACTAAGTCGGGAGAGTCTTTCGATTTTAAACAAGGTTATGATACTGCTGCGTATGAAGTACACAAACAATATAAGTTGAGAACAAGGACCATTGATGTCCCTGCATCTGGCAGAACAAAATATAGCAAACAACCCAACAAAATTAAAGACAATATCACCATAACAAATCTGGCTGATAGCTCTGTCCCAACCCCGCATCAGGTAACTGTAGAGGATATAACAGACACACAACCTCCTATTGATCAACCTCTACCTCCTTCCTCCCTAAAAGAAAATCTGAACAACACTCTAAAAAATCCTCCCAAGGCAGAAATACCACAAACTGTCAGTCATCATAATGCTGACATTCCAAAAGAAAACATAGAGAGTACGCCTGAAAAAGAGAAATCTGCTGCTATCAATGCCAAGAACTCATTGGAAAAAACATTCAGTTTAGAAGCAGAGATTGGAAAACTCAAGATATCCATTCCCCTCTCAAAACTTGCCAAACATGATGTATATAGGCAACAAATTCAAAGGTCACTTCAACTACCAGAGGTTAGGGATGATGTAAACGTTTTAGACGATACCCCTGAGCTGCTGTTTGGTCCAGAAGTTAACGGAAAATCAACATATGGACCTGTTCCACCTTTTTATGTGATTCTGCACATACATGACAAAATATTGCATAATGCTATGTTTGAGACAGGTGCCTCACATAACCTTATGCCCAAAGCTGTAATGGAAAGATTGAACCTTGATGTCACAAGACCATACAACGATCTATATTCCTTTGACTCAAGTCAAGTCAAATGTTTAGGCTTGATTAAGGACCTTTGTGTGTCTCTAGTCCAGTTCCCCAACAAGACAATCCTAATGGATGTAGTAGTTGCTGACATTCCCACAAAGTATGACATGCTCCTATCAAGATCATGGGGAGCAAAATTGCAAGGATCCCTTCAACTTGACCTCTCTTATGCCACTATATTTGTCTTTGGGCAACCAAAGAGACTGTATAGAGAAACATTAATGAAGTATGTGGTAAACAGTGAGGACAAGCCCCAAAATTTTCCAATTTACTCAATCCATTCTGATATGGATTCTTTCATTTTATTTAATGATAACACCAGTCCTCCAATTGATGATAAGCCGCTATCTTTGGAACGAGAAACATACATCAATGAGGAATCGGTTGCCAATACCCATGAAATTGTCTCAACAGTCAAGGAAACCAGCAAATAGCAAGAAGAACATCTCGAAACAGAAGTTGTTAGTCCGCCCAATCCTCAAAAAACTGAAACTCTAAATACAAGCCTCAAACAAGAAAACACATGGTATTTAGAGTTTGATGGTTCTGTAAACAAGTTAGGAGCAGGGGTAGGAGTATGGATTTATAATACACATGATAATCACGCAGAAGGCCATGCCTATAGACTAAATTTCAGATGTACAAACAACATGGTAGAGTATGAAGCTCTTCTCTTAGGCCTTAAACTGCTCAAAGTCCTAGGAGCTACAAAAGTGTCCATCCTAGGTGACTCCGATTTGATTATACAACAAATGAAAGGTAACTTTGTTACTAATGACAATAGAATGAGAGCTTACAGGGCTACTGCCACCGAAATACTCAATTCTTTCAATAAATTCAAGCTTGCCAAAATTTCAAGAGATCATAATATTCATGCCCACAGTCTAGCAACTTTTGCTAGCACATGCAAACTTCCCTTTGAACCAAATCACCAATTCACTGCTGAAATAAAACACAGACCTTCGGTCCCTAACAATGTTAAGGATTGGTAGGTATTTCAAAATGATGACTAGATTAACAATTTCCTCACTCTTGAGGGCAAATTTTCCAACACAAACATTGACATGGATGCCATGAACGATTCCCAACATCTAACAGAAGAAAATCAGCAGGCTCCAATAGCTGCAATAGCTAGACAAATATTTAACTCAACTGTGTTTAACAACACAAACATAGAGCAGTTGAAACAAATACGTTTAGAGGAAACAACCAAAGCAGAGGATGCGTTTATTGATCTAAAGAGTAATTTTCTACCTGCCGACCTTACTCCATTAGAAGACATGTTTGATGACAATGATGTGCCCAAAAAGCCAAAAATGGAGCCTCTAAATGCTGCTATAGAAGAACACAACATAGGGACAGCAGAGCAGCCCAGAATGATTAAGTTGTCCAAAAATCTGCCCCCTGATCAAAAGCCGAAATACGTGGATTTGTTCAAAGAATTCCAAGATGTATTTGCCTGGAGTTATGAGGACTTGAAGTCGTATTACACCTCAGTGATCCAACATACCATTCCTTTAAAACCAAATCAAAAACCGTTCAAATAGAAACTTAGAAGAATCAACCCCATGCTTCTTCCCCTTATTGAAAAAGAAATAAAGAGAATGTTTGAAGCAGGCATCATTGCACCCATCAGATTCTCTGAATGGGTATCTAATTTAGTTCCCACTAGGAAAAAAACAGGAGAGATAAGACTGTGTGTAGACTTGAGAAATTTAAACCAGGTCTCTCTAAAAGACCACTACCCTTTGCCCAAAATGGACCATATCTTACAAAGAGTAGTGGGTTCCTCTAAAATTTCTTTACTAGATGGATTTTCAAGATTTAATCAGATACTTGTTCACCCGGACGACCAAGACAAGACAGCCTTTACCACACCGTGGGGAACATTTAAGTACGTTAAAATGCCTTTCGGGCTGAAAAACGCTGGTGCTACCTTTCAAAGGGCAATGGATATTGCATTTGCCAAAGAGATACATGATTTCCTTGTTGTTTACCTTGATGATCTAACCCCTTTCTCCAAATCTGACCAAGAGCACCTTAAGCACTTAAGGTAAATCTTCATGACATGCAGGAAATATGGCATTTCCTTGAATCCCAAGAAGTCCCTGTTTGCCCTTGAAGAAGGCAAGCTTCTAGGCCATATCATATCAAAAGATGGGATGAGAATTGATGACGAAAGAATTCAAGCTATCCTCCAAATCCCCTATCCAAGAAACATAAAAGAACTGCAAGCATTCCTTGGAAAGATCAATTTCCTAAGGAGATTTATCCCAAACCTAGCTGAGCTAATAAGACTATTGAGCAACATGTTAAAGAAGGATGCCAAGGTAAAATGGTCTCTTGAAACCAAGCATGCTTTTGAGAGTATAAAAACTGCCCTAACTCAAACGCCTGTCCTCACCAGTCCTCAATTCGACAAAGATTTTATCATTTTTTCCTTTGCATCTGAGCACACTATAGTTGCTTTCCTTTTGCAAAAAGATGATCAAGGCAACGAAAAGCCAATTGCTTTTTTCGGACGAGCTTTGAGAGATGCACCCTTGAAATATCAGATTATGGAAAAGCAGGCCTATGCCCTAGTCAAAGCCATCAAAGATTTCAGAATTTACATCTTATACTCCCACGTGATTGCCTATGTCCCTAACACTGTTGTAAAGGATATATTAACTCAAGAGGGACTAGAAGGCAAAAGAGGCAAGTGGATTGCTAGCATTCTTGAATACGACATTGAAATAAAACCCACCAAGCTAATAAAAGGACAAGGTTTAGCCAAACTAATGTCTGAAACAAACTTCCAAGCCTTAGACATTAATCAACTGGACAATGAATCGGAGCTGGCGGCTCCACAGATCAGTGAAACCTTTTTGCAATCCCCATGGTATGCTGATATTTGCTTTGTATTGCTAAACCTGTGTGCTCCCCCGGGATTGTCCAGAACCAAGAAAAGATTTTTAAGGATGAAATCATCAAAATTTTGTGTCATAGATGGTGCTTTGTTTTGGAAAAATCATGAAGGTATTTTGCTTAATTGTTTAACTATAATGAAACTAACAGCATCCAGAAAGAATTCCATGCAGGGGACTGTGGAGGACACTTATATTGGAAGTCCACGGCTGACAAGATCTTAAGGGCTAGTTATTATTGGCCCACTCTATTTGTAGATGTAAAAAAGTTTGCTGTCTCATGCCACAAATGCAAAATCTTTGAAGGAAAAAGAAAATTACTGCCCTTGCCCCTTCAGCCCATTTCAACTGAGAAACCTTTTCAACAATGGGGTCTCGACTTCATTGGATAAATTCATCCCTCTTCCTCAGGCCAACACGAGTGGATTTTAACAGCCACCGATTATTTCATTAAGTGGATTGAAGCCATCCCATGTAGGCAAGTCAACGACTCCACCATTATCCAATTCCTTGAGAGCAATATCCTTTCTAGATTCGGCTGCCCTGAGAAAATCATCACTGACAACGCTGCTGCTTTTAAATCCAAAAAGATGATCAACTTCTGCCATAAATACCACATTACCTTAGGCCACTCCATAGCTTACTACCCTCAAGGTAATGGCTTGGCCGAATCTTCCAACAAAAGCCTCATTAATATCATAAAAGAAATTGCTGGAGGAAAACAAAAGAACTGCAATAGGAAGCTCACAATGCTCTGTGCCGCAAACAGACTTTCCCACCAGAAATCCATTGGGATGAAGCCCTTATGAACTAGTATATGGCATGGAAGCCAAATTTCCTTCATCTTTGGGCATTCCTACTATTAAACTGTTGCAGGAAATTCAGGCTGAACCAAATGACATGCAGAGAAGAGTTAATCAAACCATTCATCTTCAGCAAACAAGAGAGCAAGTCTACGACAGAGCTCAAATACTGCAAGAAAAACTTAAAAAGATGTTTGATAAGAAGGCTAAAGCAGAGGATTTCTGGGTGGGCAACAAAGTCCTAAGATGGGATTCACGAAGAGAGGACAAGGGCAAACATGCAAAATTCGATTTTCTGTGGAAAGGGCCATACATTATTAGCGTTGTGCAAGGAAATAATACCTATTTTCTCAGATCGCTAGATTGCAACACAGCTGAAGAAGGCCCTATCAATGGCCGAATGCTAAAGCACTACAATGATCCTTTTGATTAAAAGGAGCAGGCGAGGTTATTTTCTGTACATAGAATGTTTGTATATATCAACATTTTGATTTATTTTTTGTAAGAATCCATGATGCTAAAGCACGCAGAAGAAAGCAGGCAGTGCTTTACAGTTTAACAGAAGCAGAATTAAAGGAAAGAGTTGTTACCAGTCCAAAAGTTCAACTCAATCCAACAGTCAGCACTAACAAGTTCAAAGCACATCAAGGCAATCTGACCTGCTGTTCTTGGCTTCTCACAAGGAAAAGCCATCCCCAAGTGGAGCCACTGTTAGCCTCCTACTACAACAGGTTACTCATATTTCATGATTGACATTTTATAGGCCAAATATGTCATACTTTGCATGCTGTAATGCTCCATATTTGCTAAAATAGTCATCAAGCAAAGAAGGCTACTCAGGGTTCATCTAACTGCTTTCCAATTTTGAAAAGTCATTTTAGTTTTGTAGAATTTTCAGCTAAAGGGAGGTCCAAACAGCTTAATCTTGGTCTCCCTAGGTTTCAATTTCCTGTTTTAGAATATAGAGAATGAAAATCTGTCCAAACAGCTTAATCTTGGCAGATTCTTAGATAGGTAGAGAATCAAAGGAGCCCAACTGCTTAATCTGGGCCCTTGGAAGAAAAAAGGGTAGTTTGTAGATAGGAAGGCATAAAAAGAAAAATTTGAAATGATGGGTCTCCAAGTCTAAGTGCACCCAAACCAAAAGAAGAAAAAATGTTAGGTATGTAGGCTGGGTAGGTAGTTTGGAGGTTGCAGAATCTTGATTTCTGATCAATACTATGTTTTCAAAGTGTCATCTCTACTCAGGGCATAATCACCAGGAAATTTTATGTGAAAGCGCTCAAATCAGGCATAACTAACTTCCCTTTCTCCATCTCCCCCAAATCATTAACTAATTTCCCCTAAAAGAGGTCAAGATCTGCTTGATATCTCTTAGTTTCATCATTTTCCATGTCATTAGCCCGGGTGAAGATCTGCTTAACTCAAAGAGGATCCATACTTTCTCTATAAGGTTCTCTCTCCCCTTTGAAGCCTAAGATCTCTGAAACTTAGCGCTTTCTTGTCATCTCCATGTTAACTACTGACACTATTATTTAAACTCCCTATATTTTCCCCATCCCCATACTAAAACTATGTAGATAATCCCCTTATGTAAATATCCCCTCCCCCTGGTTGAAACATAACCATAAATACTTCTCTGGGGATTACAAAGTCACCTGGACTTTAGTAAGAACCCTCCCTCCACATAAATTTCCATTCACAAGTGTCTAGACTCCTTCCAAACACTAAGAAAACCCTTTCCAAATGCTAAAAACCCCTAGCGCATTTTTCCTTGGAAATTATTAATGTTTGTTTAATAGATTTCCACTGCGCAAAACCCAGTTAACCCATTTTCTAAAGTTTAAAACCCACAGTGCCATGAAAAATCAAACCTTTAACACGCACGTGCTTTTACTAAACCCCGCGCATCTCCCTTTTCCGTCCACCATCGGATCGCCTCCCCCAGATCCGACAACCCTTGTTCACATCACGCGCCCGATTATAGTGGTAGGTTACCATTCGACGTCTGACGGTTTTACCGTCGTACACCGGGACAGGTGGCAGCCTCCCATTGCATCGGGCCACCCCTGACAGAAACCACCTCCGTATCAAAGGCGGACCAATGCACAGGCAAAACCGCCCTCCCCTCACGTAACAGGAGCGCCACCTCACCCTGCCATGTCGCCTCCACATCACCCCGCCGTACTACCACGTCACCTTGATGACGTCAGCATGCTGACGTCATACCCGTACCAAAGGACCCCACTGTTGATGTCATCTTTCGTACTATTGACATCATAAAAACCGAAAATTCGCGCAAGCGCAAAAGTCGAGCTTCGGAGCTCCGGAATGAGAAACGGAGGCAGTTTTCGATGCGTGATTAGCGCGAAGCTCTAATCGCGCATCGCTACTGGAAATAGGCCATATTGGGGAATCTTTTGATTCCTTGGCCCGTTTTGCACCGAAAAAGCCCGAAATTGCCCGACTTTGCCAAATTAAACCGATTTGAAGACAGAGAGAGACCAGAGACAGAGATTAAAGAGTATCAGATCAAATTTGCAGACAGGAAGCACGTCAAAGAGTATCAGGAAGCGGTGAATACCATCAATGTAGCGGCAAAGTGTATCAGAGGAGATTTTCTCAGGGCTCGAGGCAAATCCAACATTAAAACGAAAGCTCTAAAAGTTAGAAAGCAATTGAAGACGCATTGAAGGCTCATGTTACACAGTAAAATGTCACTGCCATCATGTCAGTCTCCCTACTGTGCTATAAACCACATTCACCTATGCTCATGCTCCTCAAAATGGCTAAAAAACCCTCTTTGCCTAAGTTAAATGAATCATCGCGTTTGTTGATCAAATAACCGCGCTGACAGGCAGAGGCCAATGAATATGATGCGCTGTCAGCGCGGAAGCACACGTCTTTTCCGCGATGATCCAATTTTACGAACAACGCACCCTCTGTTTGTCCTGTCGCGCGCTGACCGGACCTCCTCTACAGTGATCTGCGATGTCAGCGCGCCAGCTCAGTGTCTCACCCGCGCTGATCCTGTTTGGGCGAATTTGTTCTAACAACCAACCTTCCAGATCCCTCCAGACTTGGTTGTTAGCATTGTTGAGGCCGCCATCCTTTCTCTGGCATGTCTATTCGACTGACCATCCACTTATCTTGGGGAAAAGCTCATCCTTTACCTATTCATGGAGACTCCTTCTCCTTTATAAGCCTCCTCCATTTCCCATGAGTAGCTAGTTTTGAACATATAGACTTTGATTGAGGAATTCTTAGTGCATTAGTGCTGCTCTTTGTAGGCATTTGGTGTGTTGTGTAAGGATTTCTTTGAGCTTGAGGAAGGTCATGAGCTTGTTTCCTTGTATGTGAGAGAGACACCTCTTTGACTTGGGAGATTTGCTTCAGAGGTGAATGCCTAGAAGATATGCTGGCTGGACCCTCTAGAGGAGGACTCAGCGTCAGGACTTCGGTTTTACCTTACTCTATTTTCTGATTAATAAAGATAGATGACTATTCTTATGGTTCCATTTCCATTTGTCCTATGAATGATTAATATAAATTGTATCCTTCCTAACTGATACATAGTTGTGGTTAGTAGATTTTACGCCCGTGTTTGCTCTCTCTTTGCTTTTGCAGGTGTTCATCCGCGGGGATAGCGGAGAATTGTGATCGGCTGGAGCGAAGGAGTGAGAGGATCATCTCTTCGACAGACATAGCGTTGGAATCCAAGTATGTTTCTCTTACCCACTTGTTAATTACAACTAGGAACCTGCAGTATAGAATTGTTTGATTGTTGCTAGACCCCCTTTGGGCTAGTAGGGATCGCCTCTATCCGTAGAGGGGATTTACCTCTCCAACACCTCCTATGTAGTGCCTCCAACTCTTGAGCCTTCCTACCCTCCTATGCAACACCTCCATCCCTCGAACCCTCCTACGCCATGCCAAATTGATCAGATTAGTTCCAAGACATGGAGGTTTTCTAGGAAAACATGTTATACATTCAATCGATGAACATATAGACATCGAAGGAAATGAGATCGATTCAAAGCCTTGGAGTTGTGTTACATATGTTGTTATTGAGCAATCGATGTTTCCTCCACTCAGCACTCCTCCTGAAAAACTATCCCATGTTGTTTATCTTCCCATTCATATTACGATTTTGGCCTCATCTCAAGTTTGATTTGGAGAGGGTTCACTCAAGTTTCTAGAAAATTTTCATATCTGAATTCTTGAGGAGGTCGCAGACCTTGTTGGTCCTTCTTCTTTTGGCCACAAGTCTATACAGGTATGTCTTCTTTGTTGGTTGCAAAAAACTATCCTTTCTTGGGCATTTTGCAGGTGAATCATTGAACTTTGAGGGTGTTCAAGCTTGAATTGAGATGTTGTAAATTAAATTTTATCACCATCACCCTACTACAAGTCAACCCTGCAATTTTCATCTAGCTTAGATATTATTTCAAACCCCATTGAGGTAATCTAATTTGGATTAACATTTTGCATCAAGCTTGGAGTCTAATTTGAGGGTTTTCTTTATATGGGTTTTCTTTATGTTCAGTTTTTCTACTGTATGTTGTAGGAGGTGACACAATCCCACTTGTGAATCCATCCAAGGATAATGTGACACCACTTGCACTTTGAAGGAGTTATTAAATTACCCAAACTATTAAGTTTAAGTATTTTTCTTCCATTTTTTTAATTTTTAATTTAGTTATTATTTGGATGCTTCTAAACGTCAAATTATTTCACTTCATTAACATCTCAATATGGTGATAGAAAATAACATTTATTGAAAGTATTTATTTCACTTAAAATATTCTATATTTTCCTACCACCTATAGCATAAAAACTAAGGAATTTAAAGAATTATTTGGGCCCATATAAATTCATGACATTTTTTTTGTTCCTTCAAGTGCTCATGCAAGTTAAACTCTTCAAAAAATTTCCCAAGGTGATGATTTTCATAAGGAGATGACTGAAAAAAATAGAATTTAGCCCTTGAAAGCTAAACAAACAAAATCATAACCCCAAAGGGCTTGCGACCTCCCAAAATCAAGCTTCTTCGATTACTGCAAAAAGAGTTAGATTAATCAAAATTTGAGCTTTGGAAACCCTTGCACAATCCAAGATAAATTTTCAAAATGAATTTATGCTAAAATTATTGTTTGAAACCATATTCAAATTAGTGAGAGGAGGGGTTTTTATGCCCTCAGCTCCCTCATGAAAAACCGCATGAAAATCTCGAATCAAATTTTCCAAAATTTTCAAATGAATTTGGTGCATAAAACTACTTTGATTGTAAGAAAATCGAGTTATATCCTCCATAAATAAATAAATAAACAAATAAAAATGATATTGAAGCTATAAATAAACTTTAAAACCCTCTTGACCTCAAAACATATGCCGATTCAAGTTGATGCCAAAAATCTAAATGAAATATTAGATGAATCTTAATAGAATCTCAATCTAGAACAAAGGTTGATACTTCAAACTCTATCTATTTGTGTGAGGGAGGAAATGGTTGAAAAAGAATTCAATTGTATTCAAATATAGCTCGGATCCAGCTGCGAAAAATAGATTAGATGATAGAATTTGAAATCTCAGTCTTTCCTCTTTAGATCTGTAAGGAGAAACAAAAGATATGAAGACCCATGTTGTTCCACATTTGTTTAAGGCTGACAACATTTTAATGTTGAGATAAAGGAGGCCTCCCCATGATATTATCATGCCAAATGTTGATATCCTCATTATTTCTTGGAAATAATGTTAGTTGAGATTAAGGAGGGAAAACAACATTGATAATCCTCTACACTTGTGAACCTTTTCTAGATTCTATGATCTAATCAAGGAAATGATGTCACACTCCCAGATTCTTCCTATGAATGACTTGATTCCACCATTCATACCTACTTGAAATAAGCTACCAAAAAAAATTATATTCAATTTCTAGCTAAGGGATTCTACCATGATGATATACATTAAAGTTGATAAGGGCCAACCCTAACAAAGTCTTAACACAAAAAAATGCCTATAAAACCCATTACATAAAGGAGAAACCAACAATATGTGGATATGTGTGGAGATCCAAGCAATGAATCCTGGATTAAACCCAAATTTTGAAAGGAATCCAAACATGAAGCTATTCTTGACACAATTAAAGACATTTTCTATATCCAACTTAAGGATCATCCCCTTTACCTCATTATTCCTACTAAAGAGGATAAATTGATGTATAAGGATGATATTTTTCATAATTTTCCTCTTCCTCAAAAAACCACATCAATTTTATAAGATACTATTAGCGAGTATACTTTTTGATATTAGAAATGATTTTGGACATAATATTGTAATACAGATTGCACTATGATATCATCCTCAACGTAAAAAGGATGATGGAATTACCACTTTTAGGACTATACTTAAGAAAGACTAATTTTCCCTCCTCTCCAGTGCAAGGAATGATGAACATATTGAAGAATTCACACCATCCACACCAATTCAAACTCGATAATGTTCGAAAAATAGTTGTAAAAATTAATGTTTAGTTCATCTATACTTGATATCTTATCAAGTTCAAAATACTTAATTGTGTCGAAGATTTCCTATTCTGATATAGTCTACATTGGAAAAGCATTGGCTTTTCTTTTTATAATACATGTATTATTTTCTTTCATAATATTTGTACTCAATCTATCTTGGCTCCTAGTTTCAATATATAGGGTGGCATAGGGATGATATGCTACTTCTTTGACATTTTCATTTGAAATTAGTCTCTCCTTAATTGGTGGTGATTTCCTTGACATTGTTACACTAGTGTTGTACATTAGCTTGTTTGTGAAAACAATTAGTGTTTATATCCCTTAATTAGAGCCACAAAATCTTGGACATGTACCTCCATTTTTATTCTTCTTCCCTCATTGTAGATTTGTAGCACTATAAGGTTTCTTTTTCTTAAATCATTAAAGAAGGAGTGACTTATTCATACTCCATGAGCCTTTGAGTTCCCAATAGTTTGTATTTGAGGTAGTTGATCTCTTTACTCACTAATTGATATCAATCCCTCATCCCAACCTTTAGAGTGAGCTTCATATTTTTAATATTTTTCTCCTAGATTTACACCAATGAACCAACAACCCACTTTCTCTAAATTGAATAAACAATGTGAAGAGGAAGGGGTCCTAGAGCCAAAAATTATGGAAATGAAAAACAAAAGAGGACAATAATTGTTTTGTTTAATCATAGAAGATGTGATGTTTTCGTGATGTAATCCAACATAAGATATAATTTGAGAAGACAAAGAGATGTTACTTTATGAGAAGGAACTATGTACCAATAATGGATCTATCTTAATATGTATAGGACTAACGCATCTATTGTTCCATGTAAGTTTCCCTTTTTTGACCAAGATATTCACTAAATTAGGCAGTGAAATGGAGTTCTCCATTCTCTATATGATGGATCCAAAAAATACCCCCCCACCTCCCCCCAGTTTACTCATAGTGATAAAGTTTGGCATTAAAGTCTCTTGCTACAATGTAATTTTAATAGAAATATTAATCCCTTAACTTCATTATGAATTTCCAACACTATACCTTCTCATGATAAATTAGAGGCACATAAATATTAACCACATTGCAATAGTTTTAAATCAAAGATGAGAGAGACTTGTGAGTAACAAATGATGAAAATACCTAAGTTGATTTAAATTTAAAAGAGAATAATTCCAAAGCATATAAATTCCCATAGATAAACCCCTAGAACTTGTTTCCAAACCATAATTGGGATTCCAAATGCTATTGTGTGTTATGAAACTAGCTCAGGAAAAGATAGAAAAGATAGATCAACGCCTTAGAATTCAGCCTCTTCGAGGGGGTAACCTCCTTTACATTACATAGATGAACAATTCTTGGATGATTCAAATGATAAAACCTCCTTTCTATATATAGGAGTCTAAGGAGTCACAATATAATCTATCCGACCTAACAATAAAATATAAAGCCACAAAAATAACAATAGAGGGATTCTATGGGGCACAGTAATAACAATATGGGGGCAATAGGGGCACAACAATATTAATAAGGGGTATAACTACAATAGTAATGGGGTAATCACTAGTATTATAGGGACCCAACATGCCCCTCTCCTTCAAAAAAGTGTTGTCCTCAACGCTTGAGTAGTTCTAGATACTGTATAAAATTTTCATCCTCCCACGTAGAATCTTCAGCGGATAAGTTCTTCCACTTGATAAGATACTCCGAAATTGATTGATTTCGTAGATGTCGAGTTCTTGTTTTTGTGACTGCTTCTAGTTTCAATATAATTTTTCCTTCCTCGTCAAGTTCTGGCAATATTGTTTGAACTGGAAGCTTGTTGCCTATAACCTTCTTTAAACATGAAACATGGAAAACTGGGTGCAATCGAGAAGCTGCAGGAAGCTCCAATTTGTATGCCATAGTACCAATCTTTGCAACACCTTGTACGGACCATAATACTTTGGTGATAATTTATTATCCTTCTTAGCTTGTTTGAGGTACATTTGCTTATATGGTTGTAGCCGTAGGAATACCCAACCACCTACATCAAAACTTCTTTCGCTGCGATGTTGATCTGCCTGTTGTTTCATTCTATTCTGTGCCAACACGAGGTTATCCTTTAAGAGTTGGAGGACTTGTGTTGATGTTCGATGTGATGTTCCACTGCTTGAACCTTAGAATTTTCTCTTAAATATGATGTGATGGATGGTGGCTGATACCCATAAAGTGCCATAAATGGGGTCATTTTTTTGTTGTATGGAAGGAAGTGTTATACCACCATTCAGCCAGAGGCAACCATTTGACCCATTGTGTCTGTTTATGAGATACAAAGCAACGAAGATATCCT
>APFE031087236.1:22593-58332 GCA_000404065.3 Pinus taeda
CTTTTGTGTGTTTTGCACATTATTGAGATCGAAAAATTGCTCCATCTGTAATATCCATGTTGCAGGATCCTTGCCATCAAACTTCCTCATGTGGATTTTTGGAATATGGTGGGCCCTCGATCCAACATTAGAGTCTATGGAATCATGATTAACATTTCCTTTGTTCTCATCATGAGTTTCCTTTACTACCCTTTCACCCTTAGTGACCTTTTCTTGTAGTAACTTATTCGTATTTATCTTCAATTCTTCCATGTATGTCTTCAAATCTATCTTCAAATCATCCATCTTAGCTTCCACGTCATTCACCTTATCTTCTACACCTTTCTTTAAACAATCCATCGTAGATTCCGTCCCTTTTTGAAAAAGTGACACTTGTTGCACTTGGTCTCATAATTTTGATATATCATGTTGCATTTCTTCCTCTTCTTCATGAGTCATGCTAGATATTTCAGGTCGCCTACTAGGTGTTTCCATTTTCTTTCTTCGGGGCATCAATTAGTGATAATAATGCTTCACTATGCCCTTTGAATTCCTTCAAAATAATTTTTCAAACCAAGCTTAGGCAAACATTTAAAAAAAATGTACACACCTTTTTTCACTTTGTAGGAGCTCGATATTGGCTCTGATGTATCTCTGTAATTTTAGATCATCCAGTTCGGAAATTACGACCTGCAGTAGCCCTCTGTGTCCTCTTTCCAATGCCACCAGTCTGACCCCAATTGGATTCTCCAATGAAGAGATATGCCAAATCTCCCACAGTGACGTGATTATAGACTAATTCAGTAGAGCGAACTTGTACGACATGCCAAGTGTCCCTATTTTGACCTTTGGCCCTCAAAAATATATACAAGAAACTACAGTTCGTTCTCGTTCTGTACCTTCTTACGAAATTTCAATCTGATGCTCAGAGAGAAAGTTACGACAATTTTCCCCAGGTCACCTGTTATGAATGTAATTCAGGATTCTGCAAAAGGACCAACTTCCTCAGGTCATATCTCTGAGAATATAGCGCAAAAAGCTATGAAATTTGGACCCGAGATTTAACGCGATGTCTTCTCAAATGATTTTTTTTTCTGACTTCTGAAACATCGCAGAAAAACAATTATAGCGAGAATGCCACAATGACCTGTTTTGAGGAGTGAAACCCTAGAATCCAAAGCTCTGATACCAAATGTTATGAAACTAGCTCAAGAAAAGATAGATCAACGCTTTAGAATTCAGCCTCTTCGAGGGGGAAACATCCTTTACATTACATAAATGAGCAATTCTTGGATGATTCAAATTATAAAACCTCCTTTCTATATATAGGAGTCTAAGGAGTCACAATATAACCCAGCCAACCTAACAACAATAATATAAAGCCACAAAAATAACAATAGAGGGATTCTATGGGGCATAGTAATAACAATATGGGGACAATAGGGGCACAAAAATATTAATAAGGGGTACAACTACAATAGTAATGGGGTAATCACTAGTATTATAGGGACCCAACATTGTGTTTTGTAGAAATTTATAGCCCTCCAATTTGATCTCCTAATGTAGGAGTAGTTGGGTCGTTTATTCTTTGACTTAGTCCCCAATTGATGCAAGATTTCTAGCACTATATAATTCTCTTGAATTCTATGTGACCATTTTCATCATTTTCTTAAAATTTTAATAGCAGTAATGGAACGATTTTGGTTCCTTGTATTTGATGTTCCTCTACTATACATTCCATCTATCTTGTGATATTTACTTACTGGTTCTTCCTTTTAAGTTATCTTGTTCTTATCATCTAGACTAATGCCAATAAATTAAGATCACAAACAAAAGAGGACATAAGATGTAGGCACTTAATCAAGGCAAAACCACTAACAAGGGGAAAACCCAGTCAAACTCTTCCATTAGTATATTTAGATCAATTTGAGACAACAAAGATCCTAGACCAAGATAAGTGACCACCTTTACTCCACCAAGTCAACCTTCCATAACTAAGTCAAACTAATAAGCATCAAGTTAGAGTTTGAATTTATTTCTTCATCATTCCTACAATTTTTAGCCTCCTATATTTTTTGACCATTTAATACTCCAGAAAAATTTGTACCTTTTGATAGAGGATTACTAGCTTCAGTCCTTCGCTTGGCTTGCTTCTCTTCTAGGAATATGATAGAATTTTCTTTTATTTTTCTTCTTTCTTCTACTCTATAGAAAAAATGCGGTGTTACCGTTCGATAAGATGAATTAACTTGTGTATTTATAGTGGTTCGAATATTCAACATATGGCTGACTTTTCAAGCTGTTTGAGGTTGGCTTGTTAAATTGTTTGAGGCTAGCTTGTTAAATTGTTTCAGGCTAGATTGAAGGACTAGGAAGTTGACTTGGTGGAGGAGGAGAAAATAATTTTCTTTCTTGATACAAATATGCCAAGAAGGGTCTATCATATAATAATAATGCTAATGATTTAATTTATATTCCTATAAGCCTACAATGGAGTGTTTGACAAGTTGACCAATGACCCAAGCATGAAACCCATGCATTAATAAGTCAAATTTCGTTTACAATAAAAAATTCTCTCTTTCTTTTCACAAATTAAATTATGAAGACTGACACTAGTTATAGTCTTCAACACCATGAATTTCTTACCCCCAAATACTTTATTTGTGTTGTATCTAGTAAGTGGTTGAGGTCACTGTTGAGGTATAAAAGGTGTCTTTCTAACTGCTAATGATCTTCACATTAGTTATCAATCTGGGCAAGACTTTCTATTTCAAGAGTGTACACAGTTTGTGGCAACTATTTACTCAAGAGTAATGTTTCTAAATTGTAGTACAGTGCTCTCAAATAAAAGAGTAAATGGATACAGCTAGTGAACTCAAATTTAAATTAAAAGAAATCTTAACTTGCTAATCCAAACCAAACCAAACATTCATTCAAGAATCAGTCAAGAATACAGTAATAATAACTCATTTCTCTTTTAACTGATTGATATTCCAAAAGTATTTTCTAATCTCAATAGCAGGGATCTCGGTTTGAGAGCATAGACAATAGTAGTCAATGCTCTTTACAATGGAGAATCTCAATATAACATGCTGTTATAGGACAAATTGACCTCCTCATCAACTCAGAGGTGAAAGACAAGATGACTGAAGCAAAGACCACAATTGTAGGCCTGGAATCCACACTAACGCTCTCTATACACTGTCAACCTACTTTATAAAGCTTGTTACCAAGCATAAAGGAGCGTTAGTCACCTTGCTAACTCATGTTGTTAGACCAGCGGGAGCATTAGTGAACTTAAAGGATGTTTAGAAGGTCATGCCAATGAATCTACTCATAAATATCTAGATATTAAATCCCTAAATTTTCTCAGGAAAAGCAAGGAAACTCCAAAAATCAAGATATTTGGAGAAATTCCATTCTAAGAATGAAGGCAAATGGTAAAAGCTTGTAAACAGGGAAGGTTCATGGATTTTTCCCTAATGAACTCTAGGTGGAGCTTGGCAGCCCTAATTTGATTGCTATATAAGCAGCGAGAGGGCCATTGCAAAAGGCTCAGAGCATTGGAAGGATAGCCCATAGAGCTGTTGTGAACTGTCATATTCTTGAAGAAGTTAGTTGAAAGAGGGAGAGAGAGAGAGAGAGGAAGAAGGGGTAAGTAAGGCTGATACAATGGATTGTTGTAATCACTCTTTCATTTTGAATATAGAACTACAGTTATGTTCCCTACTCCAAAGTGTCGGTGATATTTTTCATTTGTTTGTTCATTTTGATGCTTGTCAAGTTGATTAGTTAAGTTATACATTAATAGATGTTTGTTATGGATTCTTACATTAGTTTTCAAGAGCACATGCTGTGATTGGTTTGTCTTGTCCTTTGTGCAGAAATTGTCTTAGAGCCGGCCTTGAAGGAGTTCTTCTTGCCACATAGAGATCCCCAAGAAAATCTAGAAGGAACCAAAGGTGATCCTCTTTCCATACCTTGTCAATTTATATTTGATAGATGAACATCTGTGTAACTGGTAGCTTTTACAGATAATCTTACAGTCTATCAAAGGTCCGGGGAAGGCCTTTGAGGGTAGTTTTCACCCCTTGCATTTTACCGCGTAGCAGAATTGGCAACTCCGCTGGGGACTATACTTCTAGTTCCCGGTCAACCTGGAATCCTCTCATTTATTCTCTTTCTTCTAAGAGCTTCCCACTTCTTCAAATCCTTTTTGAATCCACCATCTATCTTGTTACATCTTGCAAGTTTGCATTCTCCTTAGAAACTAATCCTAAAGGCCCTTGGTTTGAGCTATTTCCCTCACTAACTCAGGTTGCTAATCTACACAGAGCGTTATAAAGCTCTTTGACTATGTATAGGGAGTGTTAGTGACCCAACTAACTCTCTGTTTACAAAGAAACAGAGCATTAGTCTCCCATTTCCATGTTTTTCAGAAGATTCTATGGACCAAAATGGGGGGAAACCTCTCTTAGGGGCTAAAGTAAGATCTGCAATAGTATCATGTTAACAAATTTGGTGTCTTGAAAATTTATTTTTAAGAAAATGTTTTAGTTTTTCTCTCTTAAAATAATTTTTTTTTTGAAAGAAAGACAGATAAATTGTATTTTTCCTTCTGTCGAAATAGTTGTAGGATGCTTCATTTTGGTTTTCAGTAGTTGTTAGGGAATATTGAGAAAATAATCTTTTGGTTATGCAAGTGTTGAATGGCTTTAGATGCACTGATGAATCCATGAATATGTGAAAATATACATGTGTAGAATAAGACTTGTTTGCATAAGAAATTGAAAAACAAATTCAGAGCATTGTTTTGCATGGTTTATTGAGTCAAGAGTCTCACCATATTCATACGTCAACACCCCTACTGAAGACAAATAATCAAGTACACTAAAATTTACATTAAAATCAATCTGTTACTCTCTTTTAGCAAACCAACATTAGCTAGATTAGAACCTTGGGATAAGCATGTGAGCAAACTACCCAAGGTTGAAAATCAAAACTAGTGTCATTAACGAGTGAAAAATCCTTCTCCACTCATATTACCAGGACCACTCCACTAACAATGGAGCGAAATACGAGACAACATCGGACTGTAATTGAAGGTAGCCCCCCTTCTCTTACAACTCCTTTGGGCATTCTATGTATTGGGGGTCCCTTCGGGGATTTCGGAACTGAGTCGGGGACTCAAGTATCCTGCCCACACAGCGTGCTGTCTACAACTATGTACCCCTTGGTAATGTCTGTGATTTGAGGTCTCTCTAGTGGCCAAAACTTCTAGGTACTTACACAAGGTGACTAGGACGGGTTTTCCTAGTACCTAAACTGGATGGATCTACATTGTCTTCAGTTTTTGGGAGGGTGCTTGTATTTACAAGAGTACTTGGCCCCTCAATCTGAGGTTCAGGAAAAGCTCAAAAGTAACCATAACCGTACATTTGGCCATCCTTCTCTGTTATTCATTGAGAGACTGGGTTTCATCTCCAGTAATTAGTGCTTATTAAACAAGGTAATTTCCCTCTATTTGTTGATTGGCATATTTAGTGTATTTTTACTTTATAGGTACCTGAGTGCTACTATTTTCGAGACTTTCAAGAATATCACATTAAAATCTATTTCATAAGACTTAACAGTCACTATGGCTACATCCAGCCGTCATCGTCAATCCAGATGATTGTTAGGATTTCCTCCACTCATTGTGGAGGATCCATCGAGTTCCACTAACTCAGATTCCTCATCTTCGAGGAATCAATCTCCTAAATCGCACACGAGATCTGTGTGGATGACCGACGATTCTAGTTTGCCAGAGGATTTCTTCCTCACTTTAACACTCCACTTACAAATCTATTGGATCCTATCATTTCTCCTGTGGTACCTGTACTTCCTTCTTCGATAGGTGGAAATTTCCCATCTACCCAGTCGACGCCTCAAGGGTTGTGGAATTATAGAGACATTGTTGGTCCTCTACCACTTCCCTAGTCGATGGTCATCACAACACCAGTAATGTGGAATCCTTCTATCCCGTTTTTCCTAGGTACTACAACTCACATAACACCCTCTATAAGTGGAACCCATCAGATGCCAGGTTCCACTCCTATGGTGCCACAAAGCATACCTTCGACTAGTGCCACCTATAGTGCTCCATATAACACTCAATGTATAGTTCCAACCCCTAGGTTTAGATATATGGGGTGGTTCCCAATATGCACACACCGGAGGGGAATGTCACAATTCCCCCTCCATTCTTAGCCATGCATGGACGGTCGCTAATTGACATGAGTGTTCGCTCTGTCAATCAAAGCCATATGGTTAGTTCTGTGTCGGTTGGGAATCCACAAGGGATTCTCAACCAATCCATGGGGGCACCCTACTCATAGTCTCAGATGAGTCAAGGGGGCAACTTCATACCCCAGTATCAAAATCCTCATGGAAATCCACTCTACAACACCGTACCACAAAGCAACTGCTACACCACGCAACCCATGTACACCATGGGGAACCAAACGATGGGAACGGAACAAATCTCCTTAGGTCATCTGTCATCACCATGGTCTGAGTCGGGGGCACCCAACAATTTTCCTTTTTTGGCAACGTTGGATATTCCCAACTTATACAAGTTGACAAACAACCCCATCTACCACAACTTATAATGGCCGTCGATCCCGCATAAAATACCGACGGACATTCCAAAGTTCAACAGAAAAAAGGGGAGGACTCGGGAACCCATGTCACCACCTACCATCTCTGTTGTGTTTCTAACTCTATGGTGGATGATAGTGTCCGGTTACGTCTTTTTCCCCACACCCTCACTGGAAATGCCACAAAATGCTATATTGAGTTACCACGTGCATCAATGAATACCTTTGACGCTTTAGCGATGGAGTTCCTAAAGCAATTTCAGTTACCTATCCGTTATGAGATAGGGACATAGCTCCTTACTTCATTTCATTAGGATACCGCCACCCACATCTCTGATCATATCCATGAATGGAGATGTAGGCAAAGGTTAGTCAGAGCTCCCATCCATGATTTTCTCTTAGCGGACTGGTTCTGTAAGTCATTACTCCCACAAATTTCTAGAGATGTCTCTCTAGGTGGTGCAATCACGAAAGACCAATCCATACGTTGTGCCCAGTACTTAGAATGGATTTATTCATAGTCTCACACTCTCTACGACATTATCCCCTATGCTCCCAGTAACGCCAATCGTCCCACCACTCAACACCTTGGAGCACACACCGATGGGATTTTTGGTGCAACTCTCTAGGGTCGCTATAAAACAACTCAGTGGTTCCATTGCCAAGCTGGCAGTGGGCCCCTCTACCAAAGCGACTACTCTTCCTACCACTGTGATTAACTTTGTGCAATCTACACACAAATCCGATGGCAAGAACAAGAAGAATAAGAACCAGAAAACTCCTTCTCAAGAGCAATCATCTAAGCAGCCCAACCCTAAACAGAAGGCCACTACGCCTACTGATGAGGAAAAGGATAAAGGTACCAAATATTCGTGCAAACTCTGTCTTGAAGAACACGTAACTTGGCGTTGTCTGCATCTTCAAGAATGCATAGATTACCTTGCCAAGGGAGATTCTAGTAAGGCACCTGCTGTGCTTAGAAATCCTTTTCCTAATCAACAACAGCAAAATCTTGTTTCCAACAAACTATAGCCCACGTCAGGGGGTAGCAATGGTTCGCAACATCCTTCAAATAGTGAAGGAAGTTGTACCGTTTACACATTTGAAATGGTAGAACTAGCCACAAGAGCCAAATCCTATGGAGCTCCTATTTCTCCAGTAGCAGAAACATCCTCAGGTCAAAACCCATTGCCGCCCAACGATTTGCATATCAAAAGGCCAGTTGAGGACTTTTTAATTCAACCCCCCAAGGGGGCACTTCAACGCACAATGCATAATACATCTGCACGTGCCGCCCAACACTACAATATCGTAGAGGATTTGGCACAAGCGTCATCGGCCATGTCGGTGCTCGAAGCATTACAAACATGCCCCAGCCAAAGGAAAGCTTTGCTTTGGGATGTCAAGGGTATTGACCCTACGGATTCCACGCTTGCTATTTTTGACATGGACAAGTGTAAACCTCCCTTTTCCCACCAGCTTACATTTAAGGTGCATATCACTTCGAAAGGTAAAGGTATACACCGAACTATCATCGATGAAGGTGCTTCAACCTACATAATGTTGGCTTCATGCTGGCTCACCCTGGGTTCTCCAACCCTATCCCCGCCGTTGAACTCCCTTAAAGCTTTCAATGGCCACACGTTTGCCTCAAAAGGATACCTATCCAGTTTTCCCATCACTTTGGCTTGGAAAATAGTAATGGTGGATGTAGAAGTCATGGACAAGAAACTTGACTATAATCTATTATTGGGTCGCAGTTGGACATATGCCATGAAGGTCATCGTATCTAATGTCTTTTGTATCATCCTATTTCCATTGTATGGAAAGGTCATTACAATGGATCAGTTGTCTTTCAGCACCCCCGATTATTCATCATTACCAAGTGGCTCTGTACCCCTAGTAGGAGGTGTAACTGATAGTTTTGTCAGTATAGGTACCATTTTGTTGAAGGCTTCCTCCTTGATGGGTTATTTTCCTATTCAGCCGCCACAGGTTCCACAATCGGTCAACTTTCTTTCATCAATTCATCATGAACTGACCAATCCCTGGATCCTAATGGCCCCTTTTATACCTTGACACATTCAAAGACCAGATGCCACTATCACCAACTGAATCAGCCTACCAAGGCATTCAATCTACATCCACATCTCTGGTCATGTTGGCTATCGCCAACGGTACCACCCCCCTTCCCATAATTGCTCCTCCTTTAGATCCATGGAATCAACTCCCATCTACGGATGAAGCCATTCGAGAAACCATGAGTTTTGGAGAGCAACATTGGGATGATTGGCATCTCTGGGGTCGAACATCTGATTCGGACATGATGCCACTTCAAGTCCTGTCCTCTAACACAAATGAAATCATTTCCAAAACCTATACAAGCATCCAATATTTTCGAGTGGAAGAAAATATGGACGAAGCTTCTAGGTCATTACCCGTAGATATTTCAGTCATGACAGGCATTGTGGAAGACACCCAAATGAGAACAGATTGCAGTCTTGACGAAATTGCAAGCTCCACTTGCGTACATGAGGAATTCCATGATGAATTTGTTTGGTCTCCCAAGGAAATGCCTGATTTTAATCAGTCATTTGTCCTGCATGAGATCCAACTTTACGACGAGTAAAAAGGAAATGGGTGGCCAATTAATTCCCTCGACATAGCTGATGAACCCATGCCCAGCCCCGCTACCAAAGAAGAATGCCTAATATACCTCAAACAGCTGGATAAAACCTGTCGAGATGCCAATTTGGCACTTTCATCTCATAGGGAGTGGGTACAAACCCAATTTGCAAAAGAGTTTACGTTTTGTTCTTTCCAAGAGGGAAACTTTGTAATGCTCTATCATCCAAAAGATAACCTCTTGGAGCCATGCACGCTTTGACCCATTTGGCTAGGTCCCTATGTCATAACGAAAGTCCTCCCCTCGACGACATTTGAAATGCAGGACTGGGACGGAATCCCACTCAATGAGCCCACATATGGGCTCTATCTGAAAAAGTATTGTGCCTACTATCGCAATGGGCATGTGCTTTGTAATTTTATGTAGTAATAAGTTTCGCTTGACTTTTTTGATGTGATTGGATTGTTTTGTTATTTAGTGGAGTACTTGTCTCATGCATTGTTCTCACAATGCAGATATCATCATTGCCCTTAGCATACATAGGATACGCAGATGGTGCCACTCATCACACACGACACATTGCATTAGCTGCTTAGGTCATCTATACACCCGAGTCGAAACTATTTTGCTCCGGGGGGGTCTTTCTTGGTACCGCCACCAACAATATTGCCAAGTACATGTTCGTCATTTCGCTTCTCACAGAAGCGTCATCAAGGGGAATCTCCAATCAGGTGGTCAGGTTAGACTCCTAGCTAGTCGTTATACAGTTGACAAACCATTATCACATCCGTAATCCAGCCTTGTTATGTAACTATCTAAGGGTATGACTCTTGGAACGTCAATTTGAAATAATCACATATGATCATGTTCCTCGAGAATTAAATATAGTTGCTGATTCGTTAGCTAACTATGTATTTGATTGGCGTTTGTCTCATTTGTTATAGAAAGATGCATGAAAAGTAAAATATTTACTAAAGTTAAAAATTTGTTACAAAAAACATTTTAAAACACATTTACACCACCAAAATACCAAAAATATCTGCATATATATATATATATATATATATAGAAAGATATAGAGAGAGAGAGAGAGAGAGAGAGATATCGAAATCGAGTTTTTTACATCAAAATATTCCAAAACATGGATGATTTAAGTACAAAATGGCTCAAAGCCCAGCAACAAACACTTATATGGCTACACCAGAACACCTGCTAAAATGAGCCTATTTCTCCAGAAAAGTTAAAACAGCTCTAGCTACCCTCTGAAGAGGAACCAGAAACCACTCAGGTACACCAACGGTGTGTCACTGCATATGAGCAGGAATCTCCCTCATAGGAAGGGGGGGGGACACCCATAGTCAAACCCTCTAGGTTCCTCATAACCTTCTGGAGGCTGTCGGCATCACCCCCTCTAGCAAGTAGTTGGCAACCTCGTCGCACATAGCGAGGTTCACCTGAAGTTTAGAATAAAAGTTTCATGTCAGTTCTTATTTCACTGTTAAAAAGCATTACATATACATTCAAAAATGAAAAAATACTTTACTATTAAAATTATTCTCACGTTGAGAACCCCTGTTGGTCCTGGGTGGTAGCATCAAGTCTGGGTCCCCCCACCCAATAAGCATCAAGTGCCGGCAGGGTGAGGTACGAATGCTCGACTAATAAGGCCGCCATCGCTCGACCAATGCTAGTTACTTATTGAGAGGGACCACCCAATAAGTAAATTGAAATTTCTTGCTTGCTCGCTGGTAAAGTCCATGCCTTCATAGGCATAGTCGTCAACAATCACAATCTGGCTATGAAGCCACTAGAAGAAGTCTTCGTCAAAGAAGTTTCGGAGTGGTCCTCCTCTTGTGCGAGGATCAAGTGATAACCGGCGACCCTACCTTGGCTCCCTCATATCAAAGGGACCTAAGCTCACCCATGGGTGCATGACAGGTACCCTCTCAAGGAAAAATGAGACGGTGATAGTACCATACCCAAAACTGTACTGGGTATGGGTCTTGCATGCTGTCCATTCTGCCTTCAACTGGTGAAGCACTACCTCACACCAGTTCAACATCTAGGGCTAGACACAGTCAATGGCAAGCAATGGTTGGGCCTTTATCGCTACGTAGGGAATTTTTGACCCCGCCAATTGCACAATCAACCATAAAATTTCCCTCATAGACCGAGATCGAATCCTCTATATAGGTACTCTCTTGCTGACTAGTCAACTCCCAGGGATGCAGTAGATATGTACTAGCTCTAAAGTAGATCGCGGATCTGACCTACCACCAGTGAGGTTTTCTTGTGCCCCACAGCAGAACAAAACAGTCAAAAAGTAAATGTCATCCCAGTCAATTGCTAGCTCCTCATCTCCAATCCTGAACACTTGCTCGTGTTCATCCCAGCACTGTATGATCCATCTCAGTAAATCCTCCTGTCCTTTCATCAGCTCTAGCCTTGCATAATTCAACAAACCACAGTGGCGCAATGCAAGTATGTAAGCTGGATCATTTTTCATCAACAATTCCTCATTATCATGGGCCCGTTCTCTCCATAGGTGAGAAATTTTAGCCTAAAACCTACACAAAATAACCCTAAAAATAGTTAAAATGGGGAAAAATCACTTAAGGAATCCATGCATGAGGGTTTCAACTACGCCCTACAGCCCTAACGCCCCCCCCCCCAGTGCTGCACAGGGAGGATTAACACCCCCCAGTGGCTTGTACAGAGCGTTTAACACTCTCTACTGGCCATATGGATGGCGTCAGTGTGCAAATATGGCTTTAGGGCACCTTAGATCTGAAAAATTCCACCCATAAAACTGTTAAAAAAGGATTAGTAAGGCATAGAGAAAAGTTTTAACTCTCACCTGGGTTTGACGACATGTTGAATGGTTGCCTGGATCTCCTGCAATGGTCTGTGGAAAATCTGCTCCTTTTTAGCTCTAGCAAGCTCTCACAAACTTCAAAATAGTGAAAATAATGCATGTCAAAGCTCAAAGAATCTCCTTATAACTTTGAGAGACATGATTTTTTGAAAATCATTAAAGAGGAAGTAATCCATTCTCCATGATTTTTTATCATGCATGAACCCAGATAATAGGAATTTTTGCTTTTTGTATACTTTTTACTGCTTTTGATGAAAGTACTTTCAGGAATGAAAAGCAGTAAAAGCTGCATGCAATTCTCATTAGAGTACTTTTGGAGACATTTTATTGCTCTTTAAAAACTATAAACATCTCTGAGTTTTTTGTAGTAGGGCTCGTTAAACATACATACCACAATCAATAGACCACTTTTAGGGATATTTTATCATTCTTTAAAAAATATAAACATCCCTGAGTTTTCATCATTCCACTCATTAAATATATGCAACAATGGTCAGAGCACTTTTTGTGATATTTTATTTCTCTTTAAAAAATAATAAACATATCCGAGTTTTTCATCATTTGCACTCGTTAAATATATGCAAACGATGCTCTGAGCAGTTATTTTTTGATCTTTTTCTAGCTCATAAATTGAAAAAGACCAAAGGAGCATTTTGTTTAGGCACTTTTTTTTTCTCACTCTTTAAATCGAAAAAAATCCCGAGCTATGTCTTTCTGCTCGTTAAACATGCTAAAGATGACCCGACCATTCTTTTAGGTACTTTTTCTTGCTCACTAAAAACTGAAAAATCCTGAGTTTTTGTTACTAAGCTCGTTAAAAAGTCACGACAAAACATGAGTTTAGCCTATCGCCTCGTATTCGTAACAAAATGAGGTCGACATCTATTGGAAAAAAAGTTTCTCTTTATCTGGGTTCGATAGATTAAAATACGGAAAAGTAACCGATCCAGGTATACTATTAACCTTTTGTCGCACCCGGTTAACAACTATGACAAAGGGACAACCATGGAGTCTCTCTTTACAGTCTTTTTCAGACTCTCTAAATATGAAAAGACCACAGAATTGTCTAGTTTGGACTCTTTAAAAACACAGACAAGATATAGAGTCGTTCTTTTTACGATACTTTTCAGACTCTTAAAACATGAAAAAATCGATGATTTTGCATGTCTGGACTCATTAAACTAATCATATAGGGAAAAGAGTCAGTATTCTTATGATCATTTTCACACTCTTTAAACATGAAAAGGTCAATGAGTTTACCCGTCTCGACTCATTAAAAAATCAGTCGGGGAAAGTGGACAATACAACTATATTCTATATTTGAAAGCATGGTTTGGCAGCAATGATTCCCTTAAACATGGCACTCCCTTATATAAACCTTCATTTTGATAGCCTCTCAATATGAACCCTACCAACCTATGAGTTTTTAGCCTATATACCCTGATGTAATTGCATCTTTGTATCTTAAACACTCTATAGTGTTCATGAGTCTAGTGTTGTCTGGTTAGAACTGTTTTCGTGCCTTCTATTGTTAAAGGGTCCCCATTTTATTCCTCTATCAACCGATCCTAGATATCCTTTCACCATGCCTCCATTTATTAGACCCAAATGCTCAAAAGATTCGTCAAAAAACAAAATCATTCTTGTCTGGTTTCATGTCAACAGATGTAGGACACGTCATTGCCTACCTTTCAACAGGTTTCTTCCTATCGACTTCAACACTCTATCTAGGAAGATAACCCAAAAACACATTCAGTTCCTTGGTACTTGTAGACATTAGTGGCAGGTTACCTTGTGTTTGATCATGGGTTTTCATTGTTGGCTCCTGGTTAAGTGATTCTACGCGTGTTCGATGAAAAAAAATATTTCGCACTTGCTAGTTTGCATTGTGCATCTTGGAGACCATCACCATTATCAATGGCCTTCCATGCATCTGTTAACGGTCTCCATTATTGGTTGGTAATCAGATGATTTCGTGCATGTTCGACGTCAACACATTTTATCACATGTACCGATCTATGCTATTCAGTGAAGCGGGAATCAAGAGCTTGGGTAGAGGCTTGCATCATTTAGCCTTGTTTCCTCTCCCAGGTTGCAAATATTGTTCTTTGGAGACATCTATTTCAGGATGATCTATTATGACACTGGATCCGCCTTGTGCCATATTGGTGACCAAAATTGTTATATCTTAGATGAGAAAATTACTCTGATATAGCTACTGAGCATGGGAATGCCTGAATCAGGACATGGTTTTAGCAATTTATATATATGTATTTGTGTCGTATCAGGTTTTCCTTGCCATCCGAAACTTCTCTCTCTCTCTACAAAGATTTTGACAACAAATTACAGTGTTTTTTCATAAAGTATTTCGGCCATCATCTCTACCTCTGATCTCATACTTTAGGGGGCATCTATTATAGGAAAAATTTACCCCCTCATCAACTCAGAGGTGAAAGACAAGATGACTGAAGCAAAGACCACAGTTGCAAGCCTAGAATCCACACTAACGCTCTCTATACACTGTCAACCTACTTTATAAATCTTGTTACCAAGCATAAAGGAGCGTTAGTCACCCTGCTAACTCATGCTATTAGACTAGGGAGGGCGTTAGTGAACTTAAATGATGTTTAGAAGGTCATGCCAATGAATTTTCTCATAAATATCTAGATATTAAATCCCTAAATTTGCTCAAGAAAAGCAAGGAAACTCCAAAAATCAAGAGATTTGGATAAATTTCATTTTGAGAATGAAGGCAAATGGGAAAAATCTTGTAAACAGGGAAGGTTCAGGATTTTGTCCTAATGAACTCTAGGTGGAGCTTGGCAGCCCTAATTTGATTGCTACATAAGCAGCGAGAGGGCCATTGCAAAAGG
The DNA here is from genome assembly GCA_000404065.3 of Pinus taeda. Classification (NCBI taxonomy): domain Eukaryota; kingdom Viridiplantae; phylum Streptophyta; class Pinopsida; order Pinales; family Pinaceae; genus Pinus; species Pinus taeda. The sequence continues at coordinate 37,585 of APFE031087236.1, forward strand.
GTCAGAGTATTTGGAAGGATAGCCCATAAAGCTATTGTGAACTGTCATATTCTTGAAGAAGTTAGCTGAAAGATGGAGAGAGAGAGAGGAAGAAGGGATAAGGAAGGCTGATACAATGGATTGTTGTAATCACACTTCCATTTTAAATATATAACTACATTTGTGTTCCCTACTCCAAAGTGTTGGTGATATTGTTCATTTATTTGCTCATTCTGATGCTTGTCGAGTTGAGTAATTAAGTTATAGATTAATACATGTTTGTTACAGATTCTTACATTAGTTTTCAAGAGCATATGTTGTGATTGGTTTGCCTTGAAGGAGTTCTTCTTGCCGCATAGAAATCCCCAAGAAAATCTAGAAGGAATCGAAGGTGATCCTCTTTCCATACCTTGTCAATTTATGTTTGATAAATGAACATGTGTGTAACTAGTAGCTTTTGCAGACAATATTACAATCTGTTGAATGTCTTGGGAAGGCCTTTGAGGGTAGTTTTCATCCTGTGTGTTTTACCCCATAGCACATGTTGAACTAAATTACTATATTGGAAATATAATGCTGAACTCAAATGACTAAATCTGGAATCATAATAACACAATACTGAAATAGGTAATTGAATAACAACTTGAACCAATACTTCTACAACATGTAAAATAGAGTAATTACATTAAATCTGGGAATGTGAAATAGAAAAGTGATGCAATAAATGTAAATCAAACCAAACCATCACATGACAGAAATCATAAAATAATGATATAGGAACAACAAGTGAATCCACCAGGGCTGGGCCCTTAGCCACCAGTGAACACCACTGGATTACTTTAGTATGAGAGAAGGAACATCAATTGTATTATATATTAATCATTTTCAAAATAGTTACAGCTAGTTCGTACTCCATTTCAACAACGAGAGTCGATGATCAAAGTAAAAATACAAGAGTAATTTCTGAATAATCTCCCATCCTCGTTCTCTTTACAATCGCTGCCTTTTATAATGGCCAAGTGGTAAGAAGGGTAGAATAGTAACAATGATCCCTCAAGATCAAGAGATCCTGAGGGATTCACACAATCGTCCATCTTTAGTTAACTTTCTTTCCTTTCACTAATGTTGTGATCTCCTTTGTTCTTATCCATAACTGCGCACTCCATCCTTGGATTGTTTCCTGTATGTTGTTTCTTGGCTAGGGAACAACAGTTGTTCCATTTCATCCTTTTCCTACATAAGGAGTGATGGCAATTAGCTAGATCGTGATGATAGATAATTTCTCTATTTTTACCATAATCCTTTGTTATATTAACACTTTAGGGTGTAGAATGGATATAACTAAAAAAAAGGATAATGAAATAAATAATATATATATACATTTTCCATGTCTCAACATACTCCCCTGCTTACCCTTTTTCATGTCCTCATGAAAACCATATAGTTTGTATGCAGAGTAGTCAAGGATTAGGCTGGAGAAGGCTTGTCATGAAGTGGCTTGAACCCATGATTCTTGGCCAAGGTTTCAGAAATGTGTCTGTTCTTTCCTTCAGGTAATTCATATATAGCTTTATACTTTTCTTTAGGATATCAGGCAATGGGACTATGAAATCTACAACCTAGCCAATATGGGCCTTCCCTCAAGATGAGGTTTCTATAAGTAACAAAGCGATTTAAGACCAATTTAAAGTTCTTATAGTTGAATGGTTCTCCCAAAGATGAAGGTTGAACTCCTTTTCCTTTGACAATCAGGTTTTGTCCCTCATCTTGAAAGGTGACAATGGTGTCTTATAGCCTCAATTTTTTATGCATCCATATCAGTCCAACTGCTGGTAATCCAGATGCATCTAGTATTTCTGCATCCATTACTATCATTCTCCTTCCTCTTATTATAGAATGATCATCCTGCAAATTCTGTAAAAATTTGATCGCCACTGTTTCATTGGGTTGCTGCAGTCCTGTAAAATATGCAACCCATCCAGCTCATACTAAAGTTTCTCAAGTGACATTAGAAATATCTAGTGTCTGTGGCTCACTGTGTACTGATCACCCTCCCATTTTGTCTAAATTCTGCACACTGTCATCTTCAACATAGGAAACATAGCAATACATAGAGCCAATAATGGAACAAGAAGTTGTTAAATTCGGTTAATACTTTTTTAACATAGATATTGTTAAGAACTTGCTATTATGGGATATCATGTAGCCTGGTAAAACCAAATAAAAGACTAACACATGTGCAAAAGTGCTTTGGAAGTCACCCACGCCCCCCTGAAAAATGATAGATCTCCTTCATCCGGTTAAATGTAGGAATGACGTACTGATGACAATCGTACAATGGTAAAAATGGTAAGTTGTACATATTACGACAAGATCACAAAAATATCGAGTTCCTGAAACGATGCATAGCACGAGAATTATGAATAAATATAGAGATGCCATGGAGTGATTTGAAAAGGTGAAAGGACATGTGACATGGGTAAAATGCTATGCGGTCATTTATTCCACTTATACCGTTATGATTGACTTTTAAACGATATTTCATGCATAAAGGTTAAAACGTAATTGGGAACATAATCTCTTTTGAAATAAAGATAAAGAAATAAGAAAAGGGGCTATAATTACTATTGATGTTGAAAAATATGACTCCAATACCATCAACAGAGCCCTGTTGCCCACAGGTGTTTATAACCTTGACAGAGTTGCTTTTTCACCCTTTGGAACCATTGTCCTTTATGTATACATAGGAAAGTGCCTTGTGATGTCAGAGTGGAGGCCATTGTGCTGGCTTGGAAACCAGATGGATCACAATGCCATTCACTGGGAAGGAGTGAAAGGTGGCTTGTGATGAGACCTCCTGTTCCAAGGACTTTTATTTTTCTGATGTGTCCATTGGATCATATCCCTAGTGTGGTGGCCATAGTAGGAATGCCACTTCACTGCTTCCTTATGATCATGGTAGGTTGGTTCATGATGAGACCCCCATCCTTCATCTGACAAATAATAAAATTGTTAGTAAACATATATATAATATATTAATATATAATATATATATATATATATATATTCCTTTCCTTATTTTTTCCTTTTCTTTTATATAGCACTTCCTATTTATATATAGAGGATGGCTTGACACTCCTTAAGAGTAGGGATGGTGGAAGAAGTCTGAACATATCAATAGAAGAAAATATGCCCTTATTGTTATTCAATGATAATAAGTAAAGAGAATTATGAGAATTAGGGAAGAACCAACATGGTAAAAGTAATCAATCAGTTTGAGTTATAGTGAAAATAAGGACATCAAAGTGATATAGATAGTTGTGTCCTCCCCTTTTCTAATCAATACAAAGGAATCTCATTAAAAATGATAATTTCTCTTTGATTTGCTTATTCCATTTAAATTGTGTATCCTTGCATATATGTTTGTATTCTTGCCTTCAAAGGATCATGAAGAGTGAAACAATATTCACAAGAAAAGCTTCTTAGAAAGTGCACTGTTCTTTAGGACGAATAGAAAAAAAAATGCACACAAAAAAGGGTGTTGTTTCTTAAAAGGGACCGTCGTTGTTCCTTAATAGGAACAATAGAAATAAAAACAACACACAAAACTGTTGTTCCTTAGGAGGAACAGCAAAAACAAAAAAATTACACATGAAACTGTTGTTCCTTAAGAGGAACAGTAGCGGTTCCTTAAGAGGAACAGCGGAAAAAAGGTGTTGAACCTTCAAGGGAATAGCAAATAATGATGAAATTGTTGTTCCTTAGAAGGGACGAAAGTTGTTCCTCAGGAGGAAAAACAATTGTTCCTTAAATGGAATAGCGTAAAGCACTCGCATATCAAATTGTTGTTCCTTAGATGAAACAACTACTGTTCCTTTAAAGGGAACAACAACTGTTCCCTAAACAGAACAACGAAAACAAATGTAAACAGAACTGTTGTTCCTTAAATGGAACGGTTGTTGTTCCTTAGAGGGAACAACAATGGTTCCTTAAATGGAAGAGAATAAATAAACGCACATGAAACTGTTGTTCCTTAAATGGAATGCCTGTTGTTCCTTAAGAGGAACAACAACTATTCCTTAAATGGAACAACAAAAAAGAAAATACACTCGAGACTATTGTTCCTTAAATGGAACAGCTGTTGCTCCTTAAGAGGAACAACAGTTGTTCCTTAAATGGAACAGCAAAATACAAACACGCGAGATTGGTGTTCCTTAAATGGAATAGCAAAAATACAAACACGTGAGACTATTGTTCCTTAAATGGAATGGTTGTTGTTCCTTAAGAGGAACAACATTTGTTCCTTAAATGGAACAAAAAAAATACAAACACGCAAGACTTTTGTTCCTTAAATGGAACAATAGTTGTTCCTTAAGAGGAACAACAACTGTTCCTTAAATGGAACAACAAAAAATACAAACACGCGAGACTGTCATTCCTTAAGAGGAACAACAGTTGTTCGTTAAGAGGAACATAAAAAAGAAAACATCCACCAAATTGTTGTTCCTTAAATGGAATGGTTGTTGTTCCTTAAGAGGAACAACAAAAATAAAACACACAAAATTGTTGTTCCTTAAATGGAACGGTTGCTTTTCCTTAAGAGGGATAGTAGTTGTTCCTTAAATGGAACAATAATAAGAAAACACACGCAAAACTGTTGTTCCTTAAATGCAACGGTTCTTGTTCCTTAAGACGAACAACAGTTGTTCATTAAGAGGAACAACAAAAAGAAAACATACGCAAAACTGTTGTTCCTTAAATGGAATGGCTATTGTTCCTTAAGAAGGACAACAGTTGTTCCCTAAGAGGAACAACACGAAAATTGTATATACATGGGACTGTTGTTCTGTAAATGGAACACTAGTTGTTCCTTAAAAGGATCAAAAACCGTTCCTTAAATGGAACAACAAAAAAATTAAATAAAGAGAAAATTGTTGTTCTTTAATGGAACGGTTGTTGTTCCTTAAGAGGAACAACAACTGTTCCTTAGATGGAGCAGCACGAAAATCTATACAAAAGAATATAGTATATACAAGAAAATTTAAATAGAAAGAAAAATTTATATACAAAACTCAAAAACAAATGAGTTTTTCACTAGATTGATGCTAAGGATGGGTTATCCTCTTCAGCGAGAATTTGTATGGTGGAATCTTCCCGTAACTGTTGGAAAAAGGACTCCCTGGTATGCGGTTTGCAATACAGTCGCACTCGATGACCATTCGCTTTAAAATAATAGCCAGATCCATTAATCGTTGCAAATGTAATGGTGTCATTATCATGCACATTTTGTATCTCATAAGGTCCTAACCATCTGGTTTGGAGTTTTCAGGGGAAATCCTGGAACCTGGAATCGTATAGGAGTGTCCAATCTCCTTCGCGGAAGATCTTTTTAATAAGGGCATCATGCCATTTTGCTCTCTGTTTTTGGATTAGTGCAATGTGTTGAAGAGCAGATAGCTTGATTTCATCTAATTCATTGATTTGTTGTAATCTATTGATCTAGGCTTCATTTAAATTCGAACCCACCTCGTGGGCTATTCTTAATGTTTGAATTTTTAATTCGATTGGGCAGATGGGTTCTTTACCAAATACTAATTGATATGGTGAATATCCTGTGGTATTCCTCCATGTTGTGTGGTATGTCCACAAGGCTTCTAGAAATCTGGAAGCCCAATCACGTCTGTGTGATGCAACTGTTTTTGTAAGTATTTCCTCAGTTACCTTATTAGTACTTTCTACTTGGCCATTTTCCTGTGGGTGGTATGGAGTTGTAATTTTGTGGAGAATATGGTAATTTATACATGTTGCAACAATCTTGTTACCCACGAATTGTGGTCCTCCATCTGCAATTATGTCTCTCAGCAGGCCATATCGCACAAGTAATTGGAAAAGAAAATGTATCACTAAATCCTCAATAGCTCTTGGTAGTGCCTCTACCTCAACCCATTTAGTAACATATTCTGTTGCAACTAGTATGTATGTTTTTTGATTGGATGATGCCTTAATAGGACCAATGAAATCTAGCACCCACCGCTCAAACGGCTCGATTAATAATTGTGGGTTCAGAGGCATCTCATCAGATTGTCCAGGGCGTCCCGCCCTCTGGCAGCTATCACAGGCTTGAACAAGCTTTCTATTATCTTTAAAGATAGTGGGCCAGTAATAGCCTATTTGTAAGACATTGTGACTCGTTCTGCAGTCTGCAAAATGTCCATGGCACGACCCATCATGGCATGCTTTTAGAATGTCAAACACTTCATCTTCCTGGACGCATCTTCTAATGTGCATATCTACACCTATGTGGAATAAGTAACCCCCAATCCAAGTGAATCGGGTACTGTGCTGCACTATTTGTTTTCTTTCATTAGGCGTTACGTGTTTAGGTAATTTTCCTATTGCCAATTAATTTTCAACGTCCACATACCATGTGTTCTAACACTAACAACAAATAAATTTTCATCAGGAAATTGATTCTCAACTACTGCTGTGTCAGCTGACTTTGGCATTCGTAAGAGAAAAATAGCTACAAGATTCTCTTTTCCAGGTCGATCCTTAATTGTGATGTCAAATTCCTGCAAGAGAATCAACCATCTTGTCACTCTTCCATTTGTAATAGGTTTATTTGTGAGATATTTAATGGCAGAGTGATCTATATATAAAACTACAGGATATATAGTTATATAATGTCTAAACTTATTTACAGCATATATTATAGCTAAAAATTATTTTTTAGTCATAGTATAGTTTAATTCAGTAGGAGCTAGATTTTTGCTGATATAATATATTGCATATGTCTTTTTATCTTCTTCCTATTCAAGAACTGCTCTGATTGTTGTGTCTGAAGCATCAGATGAAATCTGGAATGGAAAATCCCAGTTTGGGCCCCTTAGCACCGGGGCTGTTGATACAAGCCTTTTTAAATCCTCAAAAGCACTATCATATTTATCTGTCCAAATGAAATCAATATTTCCTATTAGTGCATATAATGGTGCCGCAATCTGAGAAAAATTCTTTAAAAATCTTCTGTAATAACCAGAAAATCCCAAAAAACTGCGTACCTCTCTTTGTGTGGTAGGGGTAGGTATTAACAGAATTATGTGAATTTTAGCCGGATTTACCTATATTCCAGCTGTTGAGATACAATGACCTCAGATGAGTCCCTTGGTCATCATGATATGACAATTTTCATGGCTTAAACAGACCCTAGTGGCAATGCATCTTTGCAACGATTTTTCTAATGTCTGTAAGGCTGGCTCAAAGTCATCCCCATAAGGTGTGAATTCATCCATATATACTTCGAGCCCTTCATTTATCAAATCTGAAAAAATGATGAGTACAACCCTTTGAAATGTGGCAGGTGCATTACACAGCCCAAAGGGTAAGACCTTGTAAGAAAATGTTCCCCAAGGGCAGGTAAAGGTAGTTTTATCCTGATCTTTAGGGGCAATCTGAATCTAATTGTATCCACTGAAGCCATCTAGGAAAGAAAATAATTTCTCCCCTGCCAATGTGTCTGAGGCCTGGTCAATGAATGGAAGGAGAAAGTGGTATTTTCGGGTTGCTTTATTTAGTTCCCTATAGTCAACACATATCCGCCACTTTCCATTCTTTTTTGGCACCACTACTAATGGAAAGACCAACTTGCTGTCAGACATTGGGTAGATAAAGTTTACATCTAAATTTTTTTGCAATTCAGCTTCACAATATAGTTAAGATGAGGATTTAATTGTCGTTAGGGTTCACGAATGGGTCTAGCATCCTTTTCTGTGTAGATGTGGTGCGTACACAACTGGGGATCAATTCCTTTCATGTCCGGGTAATCCCATGCAAAGGCTTCTTTATATTTTCTCAAGAGTTGAACCAGCTTTTGCTCTTGGTCAGCAGTCAGGTTTTTGTTAATGTTCAAAGTTTTTTCTTGCTCAATTTCTATTGTTTGTTGTTATAAATAGAGGTGGTTGGTATTGATTGATCATTAGTATCTTTTAGGGAATATTCTTCTACTTCATTCTGCAATGCTGCTTCAATCATATGACATTTTAGATGGGATCCGATTTTTGGTTGGTTAATGAAGCTGTTAATGATGTCATCTTCTATTTGATCTTTAAATTCAAGAGCATCTTCTATGGTTAATGGTGATCTAATGTTTTCAGTTAGCTATGATACAGGTTGTTTTTTGGTTTTGATTATTGTTAAACATGGCTGAGCTGGAGGATATAACACTAAATTATTTACATTGCTTCCTCTTGCTATAGTCATGCTACCTGTTCGATAGCTAATGTAAGCATGTGCAGTTGCTAGCCAAGGTCTACCTAGAATTAAGGGGTGTCCATCTAGTCAGATTCTAAGATTGATGATCAGAAAGTCTGCAGGGTATTCCCAAGAGTCTACAGATACCATTACAACATGTAGTGTGCCTTTTGGTATGACTATCGATCTGTCAGCCAACTCCAATAAGGTTGTGCTTGGGTCTAATGATGTAATGCCAAGCTTTTCACAAGTGGTGGTTGTAAGAATATTTATTGTTGCTCCTAAATCAACTTAGGCATTGAGGAAGGAGCATCCATTTATTTGCACTGTGACAATAGGGTTTCCTAGGTCCTCATATTTACAGGTGTTTCTCTTCATGATAGTAAGTTAGATAAGGTACCAGCTACATGGACAGTTGGATTTGTTGTTATTTTCCTCTTTGGCTTTTTCATACATAACTCCTTGATGGCTTTTGCATAAATTGGGATATCTTGAATAGCGTGGAGGAGTGGTATTTTTATACACATATCTTTCAATTCTCCCAAAAGATAAAAATTAGGTTGTTCTATTGAGCGAGGTATTATTAGTCATTTTGGGAATGGTGGAGAAGAGGTGGTTGCTTGTTCATGAGTTTTCTATCTAACCAGATTCTCTTCTTGTGGTGTTTGTTCTATAGGTAACGGATTTTCAATTTGATCATTTTTAGCGCCCTCTAATTCTATTAATACGCCCAGATATTAATTGAATGTCAATGCACTCCCTTACCTCATTTTCTGGTTCTGGTCCTTCAATAATTTTCACATATTGAACTGGTCTATTGTTGGGGTTCAGGTTGGGTTGGGTTGGGTGTTGCGGCCTTAACTTGTTCTGGGGGTTTTTTGCAATGTATAAGGTGTTGGCAGTGTGGGTTGAGGGAGGGGAATTGTTTATGCTGGCTGATTTACAGGTCTCTGCCAGTTTGACTGCCAGTTTTGACTCTGCGAGGTGGAGGGTGACCATTGCGTTGAATATGAGTTAGCTTTCCAAAATGGTAGATAGTAAGGATAATTCATCTAATTGGTTTGATTTGTTTGATTTGGTCATGGTGACATGGGGAATGGCTGTTGTGACCAGTTGGGGAAAGGTGGCTGATTCTACCACATTCCATTATATTGTAGAGCATTATATTGAGGAGGCTGAAAAGAAGAGGATGGATGAATGGGCATACCTATTTGTCGCGACTGCCATTGGCGATGTTGATTTAGTAGGTAAATCGGTTCTATTTATTCTTTTGCTTCTTTGTAGACTGCTTTAAGTCTTGGGAGTGATGGGAAACTTTCTGTGGCATGATCTTTCGTACAAATGGCACAGATTTTGACGGTATCTAGCAAGCACTCTTTATGGCTATCGTTCCTTTTGCATCTAGGATAGAATATTACCAAGTTTTTTTCTGCTTCTGCTTTCTTTTGTTTGGCCTACATAATGTCCAACTGTGTTGTCAGAGTCGCTAGGATATCAGTTTTGAAATCCTCTAATAGATTTCCAATTTCTATGCAAGTTATTCCTCCACCTGAGACCTTGTTATCCCTTGTGATCATGTCGCATTCTGTTGGCTTCAGTCTTGTGCTGCCTCTTGAACACCTAATGCACAAATTAATGATGTCAACAAAATTTTCCTAATATATGTAACTTTTACCCATAATGTTTAATGTTTCAATACATTTTTCTTTCATCTCTTTAATTAGTTTAGTTTTCAACACATTATGAGGCAAGGGTAAAGATGCATAAGGAGACCTCTGGAGATTGTATTGAAAGAATTTTACATATTCTTACAGTGTTTCACTAGGTCTTGTTGTCATTTGAAATATCTCATCTTTTAATTCTTTGGATCTGCAATAGTCCTAATATTTCTTTAGGAAGGTAGTTTTCATCTGATCCTAGTCATTTATAATGCCCCCACCTAACCCCATAAACCATCGTAAAGCTGCTCCTTCTAATGTGGAGGGAAATAAATTTAGTTTTTGGGGATCGGTGGTGTAGTCATACCCTCAGCACAATACATCAAACTCAAACAGAAATGAATCTGGATCCTTTGATGTTATCCCATGGAAGGTAGGAATATTCTGTAGAGGAATGGCTTTCATAGGTGTGTTGACTGCTATGTCCATGATGGGATACTGCAGTGTGGAGGTTTGAGGTGTTGGTTGGTTCTGAGCCATTTCATCAAATATGTGCCAATACCTTTCTGGGATTTCTAGAGACTTGTTCCTAGGATGACAGGAAGGGATGGGGATGAGCTTAACAACACTCCCTTGGTCTGGGACGATGAGTGTTTCTTGCTGAACTACCACCTGGGGGATCTTGGCCCCTCAGTTTCTTCTAGGATAATTTTAACAACACTCCCCTTATCTGGGCTGCTGAGTGTTTGAATTATTTGATGAGGGGATCTTAGCTGTTAAAATTGGAAAGTAGGGAAAAAATTCATGTCAGTCATCTTATTCATGACTGATAATATTTTTATTAGATTCCTCTCATCGAGAGGTGTAGGATTGATATAAAGATCATCTGATTTTGATAAGTATTCATGGAGATATGAATTTATTTTGATTATGGAATTATTATCAAGCCGACGTACAACTCATCTAGGCTCAGAAGCCCAACAATTGCATCTATTCAAACATCATCATTTGTGTATAAATACAAGATGAATTTTCCTCATTTGCACTCACTCATCTCATCACATCTCTCTCTCTATTGCGCAGAAAATGGTCTCTTCTCTACTGCGTAGAAAAGGGTCTCTCCCTCACACATGTGAAGCGAGAAGCTGCTGAAACTGAAGCTGCAACTGCAAAAGTAAATTTTGACCTACGTGGACTAGAAGATCTCCTCATATGAACTACACTATAGGTTCATGTTAACCTCCTGTAAAATCCGCAACTTTTGGTGGTGGAATCAAGTCAATCCGATGGACGATTTGTAAGATATCGACTGCCTTAGTTTGAAGGTAGCTGCAGAAACTGAAGGTACAACTACAAAAGTAAAGTTTGACCTACGTGGGCTAGAAGATCTCCTCATCTAAACTACACTGTAGGTTCATCTGAACCTACTCTAAAAGCCGCAACTTTTGGTGGTGGAATCAAGTCAATCTGACAGACGGTTTGCAAGATATCGACTACCCTAGTTTGAAGGAAGCTGCTGAAACTGAAGCTGCAATTGCAGAAGTGAAGATTGACTTGTGTGGGCTAGAATATCTCCTCGTTTGAACTGAACTATAGGCTCATTTTCATCTCCTCTAAAATCCGCAGCTTTTGGTGGTGGTATCAAGTCAATCCAACCAACGGTTTGCAAGATATTGACTGCCCTATTTTGAAGGAAGCTGCTGAAACTAAAGCTGCAACTGCAAAAGTAAAGTTTGACCTACGTGGACTAGAAGATCTCCTCATCTAAAATGTTTTGTAGGTTCATCTGAACCCCCTCTAGAAGTTGCAACTTTTGGTGGTGGAATCAAGCCGATCAATGGTCAGTTTGTGAGATATCGTCTGCCCTAGTTTGATGATGAAGCCACTAATGTTGATGCTGTTGATCTAGGGTTTGCTACTACTGATATAAATCAGATTTTTTGTATTATTTCTCTCTGCTGAATTATTGAATATAAAAGAAGATTTGATCAAAGGGTTTCCCCAAACATTGTGGGGTTTGTCCCTGGCTAGCCACCACATCTTGTGCCTCTTGTCTTGGCTTGTTTTCTGTCAATCGTTTAATGTTCTATCTGCACTTTACTTTATGTACATGTGATTGGTAATCTGTGGAATATAATAAGACAAAGAAGTAAACTGTTATAAGCATAGAACATAACATAACTTTACATGGGATCAGAGCTGAGGTGAAGACAAATCCCGAGCAAGAGGAAGAGCAATCACCGAAGAGAAGATTGGCAAGGCTATCCTAAAAGAACTATGGGGTCCTCAAAACTCTTTCCTGCCGAAGCAAGCTCCATGAGAAAGCTGACTATCATGGATGGAAGATGTCTATCGATCTAACCCTAGAAGATCAAGGAGTGCTGGACCATGTAAGAGGCAATATTATTGAGCCTCCATCAAATGCATCCACTGCTGCTTGGAACAAATGGAAAAACGGAGAAGTCAAAACAAAGAAGAACATCCGGGACTCTATCGACAAGCACTTGGTGGCCTACATCTCTGAACTGGACACCTCCAAGGAAATCTACAATAGACTAGTGAGTTTATTTAAAGTTAATGATGCAAATCAAGTTTTGTTTCTTATAAATAAGCTAAGGGAAATCAAGAAGGGTAAAGATGACAGTATGCAAGCATACTTAAGGATCACCGAAATCAAGAACGACCTCCTATCTATTGGGGAGACTATTAATAATGGGGAAATGGCACTCACGACTCTTGGAGGATTACCATCCAAATGGTACATGTTCAAGACTACTCTTCTGAACAATAATGTAATTCCTGGTTTCGAGTAATTAATGGCTAGATGCATTCAAGAAGAAACAAAGGTAGAAAAGCAAGAAATGCCCATGCATAAAGGTCCTCCTGTTGCCCTTTCTTCTCATACTAAGAAAAGAAGTAATTCCAAGAATAAATCAAAAAGAAAGGCTAGACCTAAGGGTGGAAGAAAAGGACGATGTTATATTTGCAATAAAGCAAGTCACTATGCAAGGGAATGCCTTGATAGAAAGGACTCACCATGACGATGATCAAAATCCCTCTCATGGTAATCAAAGGGATGGAAAATTCAATGGCAAAGGTAAAAGGAATGTTGGAAATCAAGGAAGAGGGCAACCATTCAAGAAGGCTAGAAATTCCAAGATGTACTAAATACACTTGACCTCAAAAAGAACCTAGTGTCCATCTCAGCAATGGAAGACAAAGGTTACAAGGTAATCTTCAGTGATGGCAAGGTACGCATATGGAAAAATAATGTTAAAGATGCTTTTTCTCTTGGGTTTTGTGTTGATTCATTATATCAGGTTGATGGATGTCTGCTAGGTGTCATGTCTTATGAAAGATCTCTTCAGTCCAAACTTTGGCATCAGAGGTTTTCCCCCTTCATTATAAAGCTCTACTCGTTTTAAGACAAATGGTGATAGGGATGCTCGAATTTCAAGTAGAGAAAGAAGGTGTATGTCTAGGATGTGTCGAAGGAAAGCTCAAAAGGGGACCATTCCCCTCAAGCCTAAGCAAGACCTCTGATATATTATAGTTGCTTCACTCAGGTATACTTGAGGTTGGCATTAAGAGGGAGACTACTACACCACATAATCCAAATCAGAATGGTGCGGCACTGTATGATTGTGGAAGTTGTCTCTATGGGTAGATGATGTAACAATGCCTAATGTGGAAGAACCGATGGATGCTACCTAAGCACTCCTCTTCGAGGAAGAGGCCTTCATGGCTTAGGGTGCTACTTGGTGATGCTGAAGGAAATGATGCACCCCATGGAACCTTCCATGAAAGTAAGAAACCCAATATGTATCAGGGATACCTAACCAGTATTAGCACCATCATACAAAATGAGCCTTCATCATTCTCAGATGCCGTCAAGCATCAAGTATGGAAGGATGCTATGACCATTATGGAGAATGATGTCTGGGAAGTAGTTCCTAGACCCTAGGACAAGACAATTGTTAGTTCAAAATGGATTTAAAAGATAAAGCTGTAGCAAGTGGAAGTACAAAATAGTATAAGGCTCGTGGTTTCTCCCAGAAGGAAGGTATAGACTATGATGTGATGTTTGCACCTATTGCCATACATACTACCATCCGATTGATCATAGCCCTTATGGCTTCACCAGGATGGAACATACATCAAATGGATGTCAAGACTACATTCTTGCACAGTTCGATCAAAGAAGAGGTCTATGTGGAGCAACCCGAAGGATTTGAGATTTATGATTGAAAATCTCATGTATCCAGGTTGAATAAGACTCTCTATGGGCTGAAGCAAACACCCCGAGCATGGTATGACAGGATCGCTAACTACTTGATGAAGCGGGGATTCACTAGTAGTGAAGTCAATCCTAACCTTTACTTTAAGGTTGAAGATGACAAGGCTCTCATATTGGTGTTGTATGTGGATGACCTCTTTCTAACAGGTGTAGACCCTCTCATTCACAAATGTAAGAGGGAGTTGGCTTCTGAATTTGAAATGAAGAACCAAGGACTTGGGGTGCGGCAGAAGCCAAGGGAAATTTTCCTATCTCAAGGAAAATATGTGGTGAAGATTCTGAAAAGATTTGGTATGGTGGACTGCAAGCCTATGACTACCTCAAGGATCTTAACTTTTAGAAGTTATATGGTAGTGATGTCAGACTAGATTTGGGAAATGCGTCTGAGTTTCAAAAATTCATTTGCGTTGATGTTCTCGGTGAACCTCCATCCGAACATATGTTTTGAAAAGACTCCTTTAGGATGTGGCTACTTTAGATACTGTCCACTTATGATGAATTGCACTTGGGTTGGTGAGAATGAGGCTTCTCCTCACTCTAATTTATATACTTCTCAAGTGATTCATATAATATCCTATTGTGGGATTCATAACTATTAAAATTACACAAGATTACTTAAACAAATCATGGTGAAACCTAACAACCATATAGAAAAAACAAAATATCATCATAGACAACTCATATTTCAATGATTTTCATTACCTCTAGTTCCTCTCAAAGTCCTCTAACACCTTCATGTGTTAAATAATCAAAATTACTCATGGTTCCAAAACCACACGATTGGGTGCAAAGCCTAGTGACTTGTATTCTTAGCCAACTAGAAATTTTTGTTTGCCAATTCATCCAAAAGCCTATAGCCTAGAGTTTGGAGTACCTCCCAAGCTATAAATCTCAACAACCTGAACATCCAAAAACTTTACCTTTTATTCCACCGAAACTAGTTACATTCTTCAAAATATCAAAGTATGTGGGTAATAGTTTGTAATGGAAGATTAAATGCTATCTGATTATGTTGGGTTCTCAAGTTATCGAGTGAGTTCATTGGTTAGGATGAATAGATTCTCAATTTCTCAAGTTTTTAAATATTACTTGAATATTTTAAACACAAAGAACTTCCTTATAACTCACTTCTACTAATATATTGTTATTGTGGTTTTGTCAAGACGTTTCTCAACATCCCTTATGACACTCACTAACAATTTCTCTCATTTGATGAAGTGTTATAGGATATTCAACCAAACAAGTATTTTCCAGATCTATCTTCATCGAGTGACGGAAGTTCAGGTAGGATAGAATAAATTGATGAAACATCTGCTACGTCATCTAGCGGGTGAAGAGCAACTAGAGGTGAAAATATTAGAGGAAAATTCCATAGACATAAGGAATTTTTTGTAACTAAAGGGGGTCATGTTCTTATGATAATGAGAGAGTAGATGACATTGAGGTGCCTTTGAGTTACAAATATCTAGTGAGACAATGGGCACCCAACGATCTTCTTAACATAAACATCGATGTTTTTGTCAATGAAAAGATATACGCATTTCCCATTGTCATTACATGGTTTGGGCCTATTTTCCTGGATGACATAAAGGTATGTTAGAGAGGACTAACTAAATTGATGGAGTATGTTAGACCCTATTACAACTATAATGATTAGGTATGACTAGTCCAATATACCAAAAGTATGCAAAGATATGGAGTGGCTGCAAATTATATACAACTAAAAGACAATGATGAAAATAAAAGCGCAACGATGTCTATTGATGGAAGGCCAAAAGAAACAGGGAATATTGTAGGGTTTATAAATAGTAGCTGACCCGTCACCACAAATAAGCAACCCAATCATATATTTGAGGGATGCGAAGGAAACTGTGTTTTCATATGTGCCATCAAATCAATAGTTACTGGGGAAAAGTTTCTCATATATTACAATTTGAATAGAATAAATACAAATATTTCGATTATGGGGGTAGTATGTATTTAATTTTACCCAACTTGTAAGGAATTATATTCTATGTTATGACTGTCACTTACTACATGAAGTTTCTATATAAATTTATACATATGTCAATAGTGGTTTTCTTATTAATATAATGATGATAAATTGTGGATGAATTACAAATTACAATTATTTGACAAACACGGCAATAAGGGGAAGGCACAGGTCTTAGATAAGTGCAAAAATTCTCATGAGGAAGAGGTCATTGAGGATGAAATTTTTATATCTACAGAACCAATGCAAGGAATAAGGAAGATTAAATTCAAAACAAACAAGAAAATTAATTCTTTAGTTCTGATTAAGCCTTAGACAAATGAGATAAAATGTGAATCAAAACCTTGTTGCAACAACTTCATCTATATGTGGTGAGAAAATCATTTAATTATCCCAATTATTTGTTTATGATTTAGTTATCTCATCCTTTATAAAAAACTCTTTATTTTACAAGAGTTTTTGATAGAGTTTGATCATCATGCTACGACTATGGATCGAGTCGGCATTGGTAGCAACATCAATGCTCCACTGGTTAGTGATTCATCGGTCATTCAGACTGTAAAAAATGATCAACCACCCACAACAAGATCTTCACCCCCTAAATGACGTACATCAGTATCTACACATGATGTTGTGGATGTAGAGTATGATACAATTCCACAATTTGAAATGGTCTTTCTAGGATATTCCCATGTTACTAGCACAAGATCACTGCCAATTGTGATTTTGGTATATGATGTTGGAAACCTTCGAGACTAATGACGGGGGTTGAATCAGTAGTGTGATCTATATATGATTTTTACCAATTATTACTTGAATTATTGAATCACACATATATGCACCAACAACACATTAGATTATCCATGCTTAAAAACATATAAGGAGCTAAAACAAGATAATCATGAGAGAAGCAATAATCAACACATCCAAATTACATGCACACAAGGGACACAAGGTTTCTAGTGGAAACCCTTCTGGGATAAAAACCACCCTTATTACTACCACTTTGCTCTTAATTTCTATTAGTCAAGAAATTTTTATTTTACATAGCTTGTTGACTCCCATTAACATGGAGACTCGACCTCATATACAAAATTTCAACATTGATCAACTAGGATACTTGATAATGTTGATCATATCATAAGAATATATTTTGTATGGGTCTACGGAATATCATCCATTGAAATGCACCACGATCAATCAATCCTTTCCCAACTCCGATTGGAATATCCAACTACCATTGGATTGAGAAAGTATTCCTTTCGCTGAAACTTCACAATCACTTCTCCACATCCATGAATTCACTTCTCCTCTCCACTATGTAGATCTCCTTTCATCTATTTTCAAAGTGCATCCCAAGTCACTATGCTCAACACGAAATGGGCTTTGCATACTTGCTCTCAACAAAAAACTATCATCATCAAATAAAATATAAGAAAGAAAAATTGTGGTCACATCAAATATGAATACAATCAAACCCTCACAACAAAATAATGTCGCATAATACAATCAACAATAATATAAACCATGGCTATGTGCCAAATACATAAGAAAATCCTTCATAAAACAAGTGTGAGAATCATCAACACAAACACTACCCAACAAAATACAAAAGGTATACAAACAATCTCTACTCCAACAACTTCAATTCTCATCTATTATGCAACATGATTCATATCTACACATTATTCAGTCATTAAAACTCATATACTGAAGCATATAAGCTCTCCAATAGGTATAAATAATCAACACTCTATGCAACCTTGTCTTCCACACATACACTCAACATCTACTCACAATCAACCATCACATAGCTCCAAGATCAAGTATATAAAACATATAGGGAAAAATTGAGCTTGGGGCTAGGATCAAAGGTGCCTCAATTGGACCATATAAATCCACTAAGGTTAATAGTAGTGCACTAATTCATTGACATCATGAGAGCACATTTTTAAAACATTTGTGACATTTTCCACTAATTCTAGAATCCTCTAGGAATTTCTTTGACAATTAACTTCCGAACAGCTCAAGAATGCAGAGAAAATCCCATGAAATGCCACAGTCGCATGCTTGACACTATCTGAACTCAACCAAAAATTTCAGTCACTTTCGCATGCCTCTCTCAATGTCACTGGGACTTTTCAGTCGCTCCCATGAACCTATAAGGGAGTGACTTGGGCAGAGAATTGGGAAAATAACTAAACTCTCAGCTTTGAACCCATGCTACCTATTGGGACATCTTTTCTAGCTCCTGTTTAATCCTCCAAACCTCTGCCATGGCCTTTGACACATCTACAAGTGGATCAATTAAGTCTCACAAGTGTCACTGCAAAATTGACTGTGAAGGCCAACAAACAAGGTTGGCAAGGCTGCCAACAAGTCCTCCACACTTCATTAATCATCACCATTGACTGCAACACATATGAAAAGAACTAAAAACGCCTATGTAGCACCATCACCAATCCATTATATCAGTACAACAAGCCATCTTCATAAGCATAGACATGAAGACCTAATAAAGACCTAGTTGAGAAATCAACTAGTGTTCCATGAACTATCTCTATCAATGTAGATTTGCACGATCAACATGTAGCAACATCCTCTACCTCTAGCAGCACCATCCAACTGTCTTGGAACATCAACAAAACATCATGACATGTTTATCAATGCACATGCCAAATCCTCCAAGACCATCATGCTACCATGAAAATTCATCAATTTCATCATTGAAGCAACATCAATTCCAACACATGCCAATAGGAACCAACGTAAGTGATATCATATTGTTGACATCAATGACAACACAATCATCCCAATGTAAACTCAATTAACTAGATGGAACAATGACCATGTTGACATCAATTCCAATACTACAATGCCAACAAACTCCCCCTTTGGCATTGATGCCAACCTCAACAACATGTGAGGTTGATAACCACTGAAACTACAACTCTAAAGCTTATATGTATTCATCCAAATTCTCTCCCCCTTTGGCGTCACTGGAAACGGTTCTATGCCATATGAATAGGCAGAAAGAATCGGAATAATAAATCTTTACATTGTTGAAATATAATGCATAAAAAAATCATCCATGCCTCCATATAAGCAACAAGCAGCATATATATCCAATCAACATCCAGAGCAAGATACCATCCAACAACTACTAGCAGCAAGCAATATCATGCCAACATAAGGCAATGAACATATGAAACAACATCATAATAGTACCTATGAACAACATCAAGTATAGCATCAAAATTCATATGCATAATCCAACACTCCTCCATAGGGAAACTTCAAATGCTGTAACCACACACAATCTCCCCCATGACTACATAGCAACAACTATCATGATATATCATCACATGAGAGCAAGAACCCCCTATCATAGCATAGTATGAGGCATAGAATGAACACCTACAAGAATATCATAATGCCAAAGAGGTATGGCTGAAGTAAACAGGAAAAAATAATGCTCCCCCTGAACACATGCCATCTCCAAGCTGTAGAGATACCAATTGTTTGGCTAAAATTAGCTCTTCCGTTGCAAACAATGCTTCCTTTGACAAATAGAAGCACCGTATAGACTGATACTCCAAATGGACATGACTCAAGTGATATATACATGATAAATATATGGTTGTAGCTGTGACATAAGACCTCATACATTATTATTACATGACCTCATGACTCATGACCATATGACCCAGAAAATAGTACAACATAAGTACATGGCTCAAGAGCATTATACATATATTTTCAATGAAGCACATAGCTTCTATGATCATTTCCTATGGATCAATGACTGAAAAACATGATACATCATGAGTATTACATCATCATTATCCCATACATGTGGTTGTAAAATAGATTCATGATATTCCTCCAAAACAATCCTATGATCAAGATTACTAAACATGCTATTGAATGGAATATCAACCAATACATATTAATGATCATATAAAAACCTATACATAGCTGGTCCATGTCACAAGTCATCTCCATACATCTTGAAGTAATTATCAAAATCTATTCATTGTTGCACACCTTTTCAATCAGTTGCTAGTGGAAACCAATACAATATATATGGCTGAAAGTGTGCTCTTATTTCCACTCATGAAGGACATATAACGCTGCTATAATCACATGAGAAAAAAGGAATGAAATATAACAAAATAAATCATGAATCTCAATACCATGAATAGCTCCCCCTAAGTACAATATACCTCCAAGAGACAGGTTGATCCTTGTTAGGATATTTCGACACATAGGAAATAGTTAAGTTCAACTTGGTCTAGTATAGCGTTAGGTATAGAGTTAGGTAAAGCGTGTTTCTTTACCGTTGTACATTTTGTAACTTACAATCCGACAGTCACGATATGTAGTGATCCAACAGTTCACTCTCTCCTCGGTATTACCGACACTTGATCCGTGGCTTGACACCCGATTGGTCCATGAGTTCTATTTAAAGTGCATGGAGGGTCATTGTTCGGGTAATCCGTCTATGAGAGAAAGCTTATGTAAATTTTCATTCTTTGATTAATAAATTGCCTGAAGTGGCCACGTTGGCTCAG
>APFE031087236.1:58664-98341 GCA_000404065.3 Pinus taeda
TACATGGGCTTGTAAGAAACAGGCTGCCATTTCTCTTTCGTCAGCAGAAGCAGAGTATCGTGGTGTCGTGGAAGCTAGTAAGGAAGCCTTGTGGCTTCGTTAGATCTTATCAGAATTTGGCTTTGAGCAGTAACATCCATCCACACTTTGGTGTGATAATCAAAGTGCCATTCAGCTATGCAAAGATCCAGTCCAGCATCAGTGCAGCAAACACATTGAACTACACATGCACTTCATCAGAAAACTCATTCATGACCATGTTCTTGAAGTGCAATATTGTTCAACAGATGATCAGGTTGCAGACATCTTCACAAAGGCTCTCACAGAGGCGAAGTTCACTAAACTTCGATATATGCTTGGAGTTCAGGAAGTTGTCACTAAGGGGGGATAGGCTCTAGTGCCCCCTTCCTTCTCCTATTGTGTCATATTTGTAAATCCTTCAATCCTATCCCAAGTTGTTCTTAAGGGGGGATGTTAGGATATTCCGACACATAGGAAATAGTTAAGTTCAACTTGGTCTAGTATAGAGTTAGGTATAGAGTTAGGTAAAGTGTGTTTCTTTACCGTTGTACATTTTGTAACTTACAATCCGACGGTCACGATATGTAGTGATCCGACGGTTCATTCTCTCCTCGGTATTACCGACACTTGATACGTGGCTTGACACCCGATTGGTCCATGAATTCTATTTAAAGCGCATGGAGGGTCATTTGTAGGTTCACCGTGCATGAGAGAAGCTTATGTAAATTTGCATTCTTTTATTAATAAATTGCCTGTAGTAGCCACGTTGGCGCAGGCCGAGGACTGTTTCCCTCTCTGAGGGTTTTAACCACATCAAAATACTGGTGTATTGATTTGAGATCTGGTTGTGAGCGGTGTCCTTTTGGTGTTCTTCCTGAGGAACTTACCCTGTAAATTCCTACAATACTATGGACCTAAATGTGCATGAGGCTAAAATGAAATCATCATCTACAACTGAAAAACTTATCATATTCTCCCCATGAGGTTCTGCACCTCTCATGAATTCTGCAATCCTCTATAAGCATGCAGGAAATAATCATGGGTTGAAGGAGGAATTCTCTTCACTACTTGAGTATTTTTTGCTCCTTCTTCCACACAATATTGGGTTGATTCTGTTCTTCTTTGATATGGTTCTTATCTTTCTTAAATTTCTTCCTTTCTTTCTCCATGTGCTTTATATTAGATCCTCTTGGTTTGTTTCTTTTAGCAGTTTTGTCTTGGATAACAGGGCAAAAAACAATATCTTTCCATATGGCCAAATCTATGGGAATATAGCACTTCACGTGCCCAAGAGGACCAACTCTTCTTCCGCTCATGCAAAATATAAACCTTGCATGAAATTTGTCTCTTCTCCAATGGTTATACCTACAATCTATTTCCTTATGGCCAAACAAGTGACATGAGTAGAAATAACCATGAAAATCACAAGTATACATGTTGGTCATTCTCCTTAGCTATTGATATTGATAGAATCTCATCTGATGTGGTCTATATGTTCTACTCCAGTAATTTGTTGCAACATGCCTAAACTTGTGACAGTTGTAGCATTGTATCTCATGCATCAAAGGAATAAAATGACTTTTATTCCTTTGAAATCTAAACAATCTGCCATGATCATCTCTAGGATCCAAAGGTCTTCTTAATGTAGAAGCTCATTGAGATATTGTTTTTCTCTTGTTGGTTTTGTTGCTTGATCAACTGTTGGTTTTGCTTATTTTTTTGTTGTTGGTTTGCTTATTTACTATTCGGATGTTGGATCTACTTCTTATTTCCTTGGATTTCACTTTTGTTGCTGGTATGGTTTGGTACAGGTTGCTTGGATTTTTCTTTGGTGTTTTTATGTGCATACAAACTAGACTCACCCTTTTGAAATCCAAGACTAGATTTAGCCAAAGGCAATCTTTGGATCTCAAGCAAATTATCCAAGGCCACCATGTTATTCTCGATCTTTTGTTGCTTTATCATGGAAACCACTTCATCTTCTAATTTCTCAACCTCTTAAACCTTCAGTTGGTATTGAATTTTCATACCTTCCTCAACCATTCTTTATTCTTCCAACTTAATATTTAAGCTGAAAATATCTTGCTTGAGATTGGCCTTCTTATTTTCACCGATCTACAACAATTTTTCTTCATCCTTGGATACAATTGTCAGGCTAGAAATCTCATCTCTAATAGCCTTAATAACATTCTCATATCCATTATGTGATTTATCATGATCTGAATTTGAATCATCAAATTTATAAGTAAAAAGAAAATCCTAATTAGATATACCTTTGAATTCATGATTTCTTTTATCTCTTCTCATCATCTGTTGAATCATGTGCACTAGAAGAATGACACTGTTGTGGCTGACCTTCTATCTTATATGATTCTTGGGTTTGTATTATAGCAGAAGTAGTTTAAGATATTCTAAAATTTGCCTCCCTGACATCCACATGGCCTATTTTATTTCTCCGTCCAAATTCCTTGGTCTTGAAATCTTGTAAAGGTATATTAAATTATTATTGTATCCAAGATTCTGATAATATGTTTCCAATAGTAATATTAGGCTTCCTTTTTATCGTAACTCTAATTTAAAGACTTTATGAGAAATATTTTCAGAAACCTCCTCTTATCTCGGAACCTCAAGATATCAAATTATGTACTCTCATAGGCCTCTGGTCAATTCATCCATCACTAGTCAGTCCGACCTATCGCTATGCTCACATGGAGTCCTCTTTGATTATCTCTATATCTTTGTACTTTGTACAACTTTGACTTCCATGTTATCACGAATTCATCAAAATTCCAAACATCCATTTCTCCATATGACTCAATGACTTTAAGAATCTCCATTCTATTTGGTGTGTGCACATGAATCTTATCATTGTGCCTTCATTGGACACATATTCTCACATGAATTGTTGGGCCTATTTTAACTCTACATGACAATCGTTTTGGCTAATAAAAATTTCATCACTTCTGGCTGGCTTAGAATTTCATCTTTATCGTACTATTGTATGTTCATCTCATCATCCTTATCATCTTTTATTGTGACTCCTCATTTGTTTTCAAGGCATGCTTGAGCAGCCACTATGGTAATACAATTAATTCGTAAACAAATTCAAAACATACACAGGTAATGTATCATGGTAAATTTATGTTTGAATTCTCTTATGGTGTTCTTATATTTCTCCATACTTATCATGAAAAAATTCAAGTCCTCTCCATATACACATAAGCATTACATTGTTTGGGACTTGGTCTTTATTCTTGAAAATTTTATGAAAACCTTGGAGATATGAAATATGAAAAGACAAAGAGAATAATTGCCACTGCAATTCATAGAGAAACACATATTCATCCTCATTTATAATTGATTTGGTTTAATTCTGATTCATTAAACATGAGACTTCATTTTTATAACTTTACTGCTTGTTTTAATTTATATTTAATAACTTTCAAGAGTACAAATTCTTCATGTTCGTAATTCCGATAAAAATAAGAGGTTATCTTGTATTGGAGAAAACAATATATTTCACATAAAATTTTAATGAAATTATTCAAATGGTAAGTTTCATATACCCACTTTCATCCTTTTCCATTTCTTTGTATTTTTGTTTCATCTTTGTTTTGAAGTTTTGATAATATAAACCTTTATTTTGTAGGTATTTAAGGTTTTTTTCACATCTGTACCAACTCGGATTGGGAACTCATTCTCCTTGTTGTTTTCTTCTGAATTTTTGGGAGAAACGATTATGATGTTCATCAATCAGCGAAACTGGGGAGTCCCTAGATTTTCTATTTCTTTCATAAGAATTCCTTTTATTAGAAAATTATTAAAATGTTCTCATGCAGCCTTTGCTTTGAAATAAGAAAATTTGCAAAGGATGGAAACTTCTCATTTACCTCATGACTAATATTCACTTTACGGTTTGAGACCCTAATTCCTTATAACCCTGCAAGACAAAATTTATTAAAATCTCAACATAAGATGAACATACGTGTTTGTCTCTTATGTTGAGACATTTTTATAGCTAGTCTTGTTGGGGTTGTTTTCAATTTGGGTTTTTATTTCATTTTTAGTCTCCTTATTTGACATTTTTGGACTTTGTTGTTTTCCTCTTTCGCTTCAGTTTGGATTCAGTTTTCCTTTTTTCAGCTAATTGTAGTTTGGTTTTGGTGATAATTCCAAGATTTAATTGTTGCAAGTAATTCATTCCCCAAGAATACGCAAAATCTAATGATATCCATTTGAAACAATTGTAGCATGCAATTTCTTTGGGTTTTGTTTATTTTAATTTAGCAATTTCGTGTGTGTTTATTTTTTTGATTTCTAATTTGCAATTTAGTTTATTTTTGTTTTGGTGATGATTAGTTTGTAGGAGGAGATCAGTGGGAGAAGTAGACATTTTGGAAAAATGGAAAGGGATTAGAGATGTGGAAAATGATGAGTTTGCAACTCTAATTGAGGATTTGAAAACTACTCTCAAGAATTCTCTATTTTGGAGATTTATTGTCATTATTAAATAACAATTTAGACAATGAACAAGAGGTTCCTAAATGGGGAATTTGCAACTCTAATTGAGGATTTGGAAACTACTCTCAACAATTCTCTATTTTGGAGACTTATTGTCATTATTAAATAACAATTTAGACAATGAACAAGAGGTTCGTAAATGGGGAATTTGCAACTCTAATTGAGGATTTCGAAACTACTCTCAACAATTCTCTATTTTGGAAATTTTTTGTCATTATTCAATAACAATTTAGATAATGAACAAGAGGTTCCTTTTCTCTGAAACTGGAGGCTTTGGAAGCACTATTGTATTAGGGGACTATAGTTATAGGTGAGGGGAAATCTTGAGATCCGAGGTTTGGGGAAAACTCTATGATTTTTCTTCTTGTGCATTTGCACTATTGTAATGTATTGTGAGTTGAATTATGGAGAGACAAGGAATTTTGAGCCCTGAAAGAGAAGGTTGTTTTGCACTATTGTTATCAATTTTTCCAAGGAGATGAAGCTGCTCAACGGCTATAAATTCCACTCTATGATTTTTCTTCTTGTGCATTTGCACTATTGTAATGTATTGTGAGTTCAATTATGGAGAGACAAGGAATTTTGAGCCCTGAAAGAGAAGGTTGTTTTGCACTATTGTTATTAATTTTTCCAAGGAGATGAAGCTGCTCAAGGACTATAAATTCCTCTAATGAGATTTTGGTACGCTTTTAATTAATTTTCATTTCATTTGCACTATTGTCTAGGATGTAAATTAATCTTTTTGTTATCAAAATTTCTGCAATTGATTTTAAATCTTCTTCTAAATAGTGTATTACATTATGGTATTGAGTACTACCGCCATATTAGTTGTTTTATGATATTGAGATTTTGTAAGATCTATCTCCGAGGAGAAGAAAAAAATTAGAATTAATCTGATTTCATTGAAATATGAATGTACTAAGCACTCAATTTTATTGTTTAAATACATTCTCATTTAGTTTTCTCTTTCATTAATTGAATGAAATACTTATTTAGTTAATGAAAATTGTATAATGGATTCAATTATATAAACAATCATCTTCCCTTGATTAGTTAGTTAATATGCCCTTGAATTGAGAGAGGTCTATCATTTTCCCAATTCAAGATAGGATTAGATTTTTTCTTGCATATTAGCATAGATATGCATTTAGATTTAATCACTACATTTCTAGAAGTCCCCTCATATAGGGGTAGACCTTAGCTACAACTTGGTTGAGCTGTAGAGTCAACTCAAGGATCACTTTCTTCGAAGAGCTCTGCAAGAGGGCGGATCCGATTTCTCTCTTTATATTGGCAAGTAATAGACATAATATAAGCTATCAGAGAGAGAGAGAGAGAGAGAGAGAGAGAGAGAGAGAGATACTTGACTCAATTGAACCAGTCGAAACCAGTAAATCAAATGGATAAGAGCTTAATTTGGGGTCTAAAGGAGAGGTCTTCATTACATTTTGATGAGGTCATTTTAGACCATCAATAGGATGTCAGTGTACTTAGTTTCATGATCGATAATCAACCCTTATTTACGTATAAACATTTATTTAATGACTTGTATATAGAATATAAAGCCCTTACAAATTAGTTGTTTATTGATTTAAAAGTGGGTATAAATTTTTTAAATGTGGTAATTTTTGCAACAAAATCATACATGGCATGATGGAAACTATCCATTGATAGGTTGTTGACCTTTGGTATAGTCCAAAATTGATAAACATGACAATATATCTTATTTCAAGGATTACTATTCTCATGATAAGTATAAGACTAGTTGAATAGTGAAGGAATCTCATTAGGCATCGAAATACTAATAATGATTTTTGTCTTAGGGGTATGGAGAGTAATGGGAGAAACTATTAGAGGATTAGAGGCCCTAACGCGGGTTGAAAATCACATTATTTTTTTATGATGAAAGATATTTTTCTCATCATCGAAAATCAATGTAGTGTAGCATGTGTTCGACTGTTATTCTTGTGTAAACTAATTTATTATTATCAATTCATGCCAATTGATAATATCAAGATTTCGAGTTCAAGTTAAAATGAAGACATGTTGAGAGATGTTAGTTTTCTTTGTAAGAACATGTTAATACTATTAATTTACTTTTATTTATTTATTTTCTGAATAAGCGCTAATTCTACTAAAATAAGAGGTAAAAATATTTACAGTGAGGTCTTAGCCTTAGAGGGCCAGTTTCCCGACCCTCAGCAAAAAAGCCTTTGAACAGAGAAAGACCGCTGAGCCTGTGAGAGAGAAGCTTGCTCAGGTCAGCAGAGAGAGTGAAGCCATTACAAAAATACTTCTTGCTTGCAAGAGATGCCAAGCAGAGGAAGCCTACCAAAAAAATTCTTCGACCAGTCACTAGAGCGGGTGATTACCGCAAGTTACAGCAAAAAACTATTATGGGCTAAGGAAGACCTCAGCATTACAGTAAGCATATCAGAAAAGGAGAGAAAAGCCAGCATTTGAGAGGAGAGAAGTGCTAAAAAACTAAATGGAGGTAGCGACCCAACAAAAGAGGAGCTTACTCGCCCGAGGTCTTTGGGTCGGAGCCCTTAGCTTCTTGCATTTCCGGAGCTGCTGGCCGAGAAGCCTCGTCGTCACTAGTTGCGCCTTCCTCGGACTGATTGATCAGGTGCAAAATGCCAAAGTCATACTGAATAGGGCCACAAGCCACAACCTCATCTTCTTCCGCTATCGGAGTGCAGTTGCGGTTAACCCCAGCATCCCTAGGTGAATCTTCCTGCATTTGCATGGCTGTCAAATTCGGGTTGTCCCCAGAATCGTGAGATAGGCTTTCCTCAGGGGAAGGGGTAGTGGATGAGCTGATGGGCTCAACAGGCATTTCCACCTCTTCCGAGACCATAATGGTGGTGGTGAAGGTGATGATGGGCTAGTTGAGACGGCTTCGAAAGGTGAAACGCGCATTCTGGAATGAGGAATTGGGAGCAGGCCTGGCGGGGTTGGGAGGAGGCGAAGACGGAGAAGCAGACGAAATGGGAATTATGAGCGGAGAAGCAGATGGATGGGCGCGACCTCTGGAAGCTGAGGATCTTCCTCTGCGTGGCACCCCTCGACTTCGAGTCATTGCTTCCCCTGAAGCCTTGCTGCGGACGCTCCTCGTGATAACAGTGGGTGACCAGGGAGGAACAAGCGCAGTGGGATCGACCTCTGGCGAAACAAACCGGAGATCGAGCTGACTGAGGGAATGTTGCAGGGAATGTCAGAAATTTGGCGGAGAGAATGCCATTATAACGCTGGAGGGCTACAAGGTCGAGCTGCGGAGAGGCTTTAATGCACCTGCGTTCGGCTGATCCGCGTTAATGCCTGAAGAGACCTCTGCACCATAACCCAACAAACTACATTGAATTGCCTTCATCGATAACTGGAGTAATAAACTCACAGAACTGTCCATCCAGACGCCGATCCGGCGGCCTGACGCTGGGCACGCGTGGAGGGTGAGGTGTCTGTACCGGAGGATCACCCGCATCCGGGGATTAATTTACTTTTACTATATCAATATTGTGAAGATATATTTGTAAAATAAATAATTACATGTATAATTAAATGTTAAAATATTTCCATTCCATCCGACATTTTTTACACAATTCCATTCTCTTCCTCCCTATTAGGAGGTGTGTCGAATATTCGCTTGTCACAAGTATTGAATATTTCTCTTTTGATTTGTTATAAATTGAAGCATGTTTCATTAAAAATGAGATCTATATCTTATAGTTTTAGAATTTTCTAATTTGAGGTTTGTGGAGAAATTTTCCCTTATCGAGGGACATTAGCATTGGAGTCATCTATGGGGATATGATCATCTAGACATTTTGAAAAACTTGTTACAATTTTTTTTAATATTGCGAGTTTCTCCATTTTCATGTGCAATTTTAAAAATATTTAAGATATATACATGTAGATGTATTGTATAGGTCATCCATGAGGGTGAAATGTAGGACGAACACCACAAGGTATTACATGGAATTTGAAACTTGAGTCAACTGTAGGGATTGGATTGTCTACACAATTTGAAAAAGATGTTACAATTGTTTTAATATTGCGATTTTATGCATTTTCATGTGCAATTTTAATTTTTTAATATATACATATGCATTTACTGTATAGGACATCCATGAGGGTGCAATGCAGGGAGAACACCATAAGGTGTTGCATGGAATTTGAAACTTGAGATAGCTATAAGGATTGGATTTTCTACAAAATTTTAAAAAGTTACAATTTTTTAATATTATGAATTCGTGCATTTTCATGTACAATTTTAAATTTTTAATATATACATGTACATGTGTTGTAAGGGGATTCCACGAGAGTAAAATGGAGGGGGATTTGTTGTGACGAACTATCCAATGGAATATCCATGATAGTTTACAGATCTAGAACACCACGAGTTATTGCATGGAATTTGAAACAATTTATAATTTTGTTTTGATAATAAAATTCTCATTTAATTTTAATACATTAAAATTTAATTTAAAAGTACACAATATTATGTATATATGCATATTACACATGTTGTGTAGGAAACCCATGAATCTGGTGATAGTATGAGGATGTTGATACATCGTATATTTCAGCGAGATAGTCTTTGATGAAAATATTTATTTGACATTCCTTTTATTATATTTACTTTTATCATCATATAAATTTTGGACATATTTAAAGTAACACTCTTTATTATGAATTGATCTCTTTGATGCATATTTTTATTTGACAATTTTTTATTATATTTACTTTTATAATGATATAAATTTTGGACATATTTTAAATACAACTCTTTATTATGAATTGATATTTAATATGCTAATTTTTGAGTTTATACATATTTCATAATGATTCTTATAATGTTAGTAAAAGATAATATGGAATTGGGTTCAAATTCTTAGGTTTTTTGAAGTTGTTTTGTCAAGTTGTTTAATGAATAGTAAAATTGAAAATTACAAAACATGGTACATTTTTCATTCATTAATCTTATCACGGTGTACATGTCTAAAACAATCATAACTTAACATTGCATTATAAAACATGGTATACATTTTTCGTTCATGAATAGATCATCATATTCTATAGAACACCTAATATGGATGTGGGTTGATGCATAAACTTTTAATATAAATTTGTTCAGGGAAAACATACTATAAAATTGCATTATAAAATTTGGTACATTTTGCATGATGCATAGTTTGATGCTTAAAGGTTTTATATCTAAGTTGATGAATATGAAGCAATGAAAGTAAATTTGCATTTAGTTAGTACATTTTTCATGATGATTCTTATAATGTTAGTAGAAGATTACATGGATTTGTGTTGATTCTTATGTTTTGTGAAGTTGTTTAATGAATAGCAAAATTCCAAATTCCAAAACATGTTGCATTTTTCATTGATGAATCTTAACATGGTGTAGATGTCTAAAAGAATCATAACTTAAAATTGCATTAGAAAATATGGTACATGTATACATTATTCATTCGTGAATAGATCATCATCTTGTATAGAACAGATACTATGGATGTGGGTTGATACTTTAATTTTAATATAAAATTGTTCAAAGCAAACATACTACAAAATTGCATTATAAAAGATGGTACATTGTGCATGATGCATGGTTTGATGCTTAAAGCTTTTACATTTAAGTTCATAAATATGAAGCAATGAAAGTAAATTTTCACTTATTTGGTACATTTTTCATGATGATTTTTATAATGTTGGTATAAGATAATATGGATTTGGGTTTCTTATTATGTTTTATGAAGCTGTTTAATGAATAGTAAAATTGGAAATTCCAGCTAATGTTACATTTCCATTGTTGAATCTTACCATAGTGTAGATGTCCAAAACAATCATAACTTAAAATTTAATTATAAAACATGGTACATGTATTAATTTTTGCATTCATGAATAGATCGTCATCCTATATAAAATAGCTACTATGGATGTAGGTTGATATTAACTTTTAATATAAAGTATTTCAAATAAAATTATAAAATTATTGCATTATAAAACATTGTACATTTTTCATCATGCATGGTTTGATGCTTAAAGGTTTTATATTTAAGTTCATGAATACGAAGCAAGGAATGTAAATTTCATTTAGTTGGTAATTTTTATGGCTCACATATGTACAGTTTCAAAACCCAACTTTTGATACCATTTGTAATAGTTATAGTTTCCCCATACCAACGTTTCAAATGATGTATGTTTCAAGTTAAATTATAAGTAGAATGCATCAAAATTGCATGAACAAATATAGTCATATATAAACTTTACATGTTGGATTCCATTCTTACCCGCCAAAGTTGTCATGGATCAACTTTTGTTTGGTTTTTCTAGTTAACTTCCAACTCTTTGTTTGATGTAAGATTTCAAGTTATAGTTTGTGATTTTAATCAACAATAAACTTTATAAAACATGGTATATTTCTGATAATGCATGGTTTGATTCTTAAATGTTTTAAATTTAATTTCATGAATATGAAGTAATGAAAGTAAATTTTCATTTGGTACATTTTGCATGACTATTCTTATAATGTTAGTAGAAGATAATATGGATTTGGGTTGATTCTAACATTTTGTGTTTAGTTGTTTTGTCAAGTTGTTTGATGAATAGTAAAGTTTCAAATTACAAAACATGGTACATTTTACTTTAATGAATCTTATAATAGTGTAGATATCTAAAACAATCATATAACTTAAAATTGCATTATAAAACACGATACATGTATACATTTTGCATCCATGATTAGATCATTATCTTGCATAGAAGAGCTACTATGGATGTGGGTTAATACTTAACTTTTAATATAAAGTTTTTCAAAGAAAACATACTATAAAGTTTTATTATAAAACATACATTCTAAATTACCTTCTTTTTCTTAAAGTCTAAGATGTTATTGTAATTTTCTTGAAATTTGAGAAATCTTAGAGATTGAGAATTAAAAATTACATTGTTGAATCAACTAAAGTTTCATTAATTAATGCATTTTTTGAGTTAGATGTACTAGAGTTATAAAAAAAATTGAAATTGATAGTAATTCTATTTTAATAAAGTAAATAATGTTACTAGAATATAGGACTAAAAATATTTGAAAAGATAAAATGATGACATAAAAAGAAAAATGCAGTGCAAACATGATAGGTGTATAATGAACAACAAACAAGAATATTGTGATCTAACATCCTTATATTATTGTAGTATTTGGGATCTTTAAATTTATTTCTAACATAACAACAAAGCCACCATATTAATGAAAACAATTTTGTAATACCTAGTACTAGCGATAATGGACAACCTAAGAGTGCAAAACAAGCATGGCTAACAATCTACTTGAAATCTTTCTCAAAGAGGAATACAAGGAGAAGATATTGTTGGGTAGTTTATTTAACAAAATTATAATGGAAGTCCATGCTCAATTATCCATTCATGGTCAGCTTTTGACATTCTCCATTTTTTAAATTTCGGTTTTTTTCTTGATTGAACTTCTATCAACTTATTGCATTGGGTTGATAGTCTTGAAAATAAACATGACTCTTGGTTTGATGATATTCGTGGAAAAAATATCCTTTCATTATAATCGCCACTCTTTCATATATAAAACCATTATCATCATACATCTAATAACTTCATCTCTCGTTTAGTGCACCACATCAAATAATACTTGACATTTTCTATGTTATTAACTGGTTGAACTACAACAAAACATCTTCTACACAATTAAAAAGGTGTAAATTGATATCATAATTAACAAGAAATTACTTATCAACATGTACTTGATTTTATTATCTAATTATATCTATATTTAACTATTATCTAGATACTAATACACAATGATTTTAAAAACATAAAACACACACACACACACACAAATATATATCGTTTGAAAGCAATTGAAATGTTAGCTTCTCTAACAAGATCAGAAAATTGATCACCTTCAGATAACACTATAGTCTCCTCTGATTACATCCCTTTGAAGCTTGCAAGTGAAATTTTCCCCTTGGTATTAAGTTTTGTATGTTGCCAAGATTTCAAATACATATTGTTTCCACAACCATCATTGAGTTATGTGTATGTTTTGGAGAATTTGGTATCTACAAATAAATACTAATTCCCTAGATAAGTAGCCATATCTAGAACAACAGTTTAGAGTATTTTAGTCTTTTCCTATAAGCAATAGATAAGATGAGAAGATGAGAATACATACTTGTAGTTAAGCTTTCCTCTTATCTCCTTTGTATCGATCCCGTCACTCCTTCCCGTACTTAATACGCTTGAGAAGTACCTGTAAACACAAACAAAAAAAAAAGGATCGATCAAAGAAAAATATCTATTGAATATAAGTGAATGGAATCAAATACATTTCACACCTGTAAGCATTACAAGACAATACAAACATATGGGAGAAAGGTTCAAATTCTTTATTGAATAAAAGAAGGAATTACAACCATTGTGTCTAATTCAAAGTCATTCCTCCAGCTTGGATCCCATCCACATCACATCAAAAGCATGAAAACATTATAGCATTACAATACTTGCTTCAAAGCCAATTCTCATATCATAATTATCTCCTTCCAATTCAACTTAATCTAGCCCTTGATCACTTAGATGAGTGGTCAATTTATAGGAAGATAGAGGAGGGTTTGTCATCAATGAGGGTATTGAATGGCCTTCCAAACTCAGAGTTAGTTTCCATGGAGGAAGGGATGAGAGGATAGGAGGTTAATGGATCCTTAGCCTATCCAATTTCGAGCTCATAGGAGGGGATAAGAGGTGGAATCCTTCTAGAATGATCTAGAACCAAGGAATATTCCCAGAACCCTATGCAAATTTCGCTCAATCTCGCCCAGTGCAGGTCAAAGTGGGCCTAAGTGCTCTGCAAAGCACCCTTTCATGGGCCTAAGTGCTCTGCAGAGCACCCTTACATGGGCCTACCTACATTGGTCCTTCAAGGAATCTTTTTAGGATGTCTTTAGGCCATGAAACTATCAAGGAAGGAGGCATTCAAAAGGTTGACTTGTTTACATCATCTAGCAACTAAAATTAGGGTTTGATGAGCCCTAAAACACTGATCTAGATGATGGGAGTGATGTGCCAAAATGGATCTGTAACAGTTGCCCCCTAAAGCATGAAGTCGAAAATCATAATGTCGAGTGATATGCTTTACAATGTGATGAGGAGGTTCTGAAGTGGTTGGTGACCTACATAGATTACAATATATATATCATGATATTTTTATTTTTTCTCATGAATGTTTGAGGGAAGGCATAACCATGCTCAACATATAAACTTTCATTACAAGTACATAGATAGTCATCTACAGATATAGAGCCATGATTGGAATGACCATCAATGTAAATCCATTCTACGGATGATTTGGTACATTTCCTGAAATCGCAACCTAGATGGATGAAGCTAGATCCAGGGTCTTCTATCTCGTTCAATCGTTAACTCAAGTATGAGGCTAACCATGTGAATATGTGATCTGAAGTCGAATATGGGAAGACACCATCTAATTACCAGCCAGTGATGTAAGTCGTTAACAGATGCCAGAGAAATCACCGATAATGATAATGATCCTCAAGGTACTGTAGTACATTCTGCATGGAGTGAATGGACGATTTGATTTCGAACACCATACAAGGTCTTTTGGTCGACCTATTGTCGGAACTGAGAAACCTTCCATTGATGTATGCAAGACTCAAGGTACTGGAAGGGTGTTTCTAAGTCAAGTTTTTGGATAATGTGCTCATGTCGACAAAAAGTGACTCATCGTAGGAGGGCGTTTATGTATCCCACATCAACGACATGAAACGAGTGTAATAATTTTGGAGAAGGATTTTTACCGACGACACAAGGTTCAGGAATGGTGGTCATGAAAATGAAGGTTTACGAGTATGGCAAAAGAGGAATTCTAACTGAATGACTTCTCTTGAACATATCAACGACATTGAATGAATTGGAAACATTGACCCGAAACCAAAGTAATGGATGATGTGATAGACCATAGGTATGATAGCCATGAAGCAGATAACCCAACCCAAATAGTCTGAATGAATTGGCAGAATTGACCCAAAACCAAAAGTGATGGATGGTGTGATAGAACATAGGTATGATAACCGTCAAGCAGATAACCCAACCCAAATAGTCATGGAGATGAATTTAAAGTGTCATGTTCAAGAGAAAATTTCTACCATAAAGTGGTTTACCCCTTTTTCCATTTTCCCCAGTTATTGCTAACCAATACCTCTTTACTTTTAATCAAACTTGAGGAGGAAAACATATGCTTGTTGTATAATTCCACCCATCGGGTGAATCCATTGCTATGTGATGTTTTAACGAGTTTAGCGAAGGTGAAACTTGCTGTTGTCTAGATGGACAAGTTTGTAGCCATTTGATGTTTTAATGAGTTTAACGACAAAGATAACTCGGTCCTTTTCATGTTTAGAGAGTTTGAAAATGGGCAAAAAGAAAACTTCGCATGTTCTTTTTCATTGATTTGTCTCTCAAGCTTGAAAAAACATAAAACAATACTAGAGAGAACTTATTGACCATGTTCGATCAACGTATTCCTTTTTCATAGTTAATATATCTCTACCTGAAAAAGGGTTAAAATTGTACTGTGTAGATGTCGTTTCCAATCTGTTAATGAGCTGAAAAGGACAAGCGCTCGGAAATCTTTTTATATTTCGAGAGTCTGAAAAGAGCTTAAAGAAGACTCCATTTTGAGGAATGAGTCATGTATAGGGTAGCAACTAGTTCCAGTGATGTTGGAACTTCTCAAAACATGTTGATTTATGTGAAGAGGCTGGCTAATAAGACCGCTCAATGCAACTATTCCTCAAATAGGGTAAAACAAATAAGTGAAAGCGTATGATCGGTAAAGAAGATAGTGATGATGGAAGGAGAAAAACCAAGGCTCATCTGATGGAAGAGGCTGATAGAATGGAAATCACAAGGGTTAAAATGGAGATGGGTTCATTTTTACACAAGCTTGAACCATAGGGAACTATGCATGGATTCAGTTTCATTTTTTCACAAGCTTGAAATGAAAAACTATGCTTGGATTCAGTTTCATTTTTACACAAGCTTGAAATGAAGAACTATGTTTGAGATTGGTTTACATGCCCCCAACATGATGAAAGGGAGAGTATCCTATAACCATATGGAAGTCGCTGCGGTGAAGCAGGATGGTTATGCAACACCTTTTTGGCTTTGTCTAGATGGGGACAATGGTGAATGGGGTGATTCCGTTCACATAACCTACAGGGAAACTTAACTTTACCACTAGGTGCATATCCCCCAAGCTTCATTACATTCACCTAAGTAGACTACTCAAGGCTATCAAATGGATGAAATGAAGGTTCATTTACGAGATCAAGTGAAAGACTCGACTTGGAACTTTGCTCCAGGGGACCTTGTTTCATTTTTTAATGAGCTTGACACAAGAAAAGGAACTCTGCTAAGATTCCTTGTTTCATTATATAACGAGCTTGACACAAAACAAGGAACTATGCTCATACTCCTTGTTTCATTTTTTAATGAGGTTGACACAAGACCAGGAACTATCCTCATATTCCTTGTTTCATTTTTAACAAGGTTGATGCAAAACAAGGAACTATCCTGATGGACCTATTTCATTTTTTAATGAGGTTGACATAGTAAAAGAACTATCCTCAGATTCCTTGTTTCATTTTTTAACGAGGTTGACACAAGACAAAGAACTACCCTCATATCCTTGGTTTCATTTTTTAACGAGGTTGACACAAGACAAAGAACTATCCTCATATTCCATGTTTCATTTTTTAATGAGGTTGACACAAGACAAGGAACTATCCTCATATCCTTGGTTTCATTTTTTAATGAGGTTGAGATAAGACAAGGAACTATC
This sequence comes from Pinus taeda, assembly GCA_000404065.3. Taxonomy (NCBI): domain Eukaryota; kingdom Viridiplantae; phylum Streptophyta; class Pinopsida; order Pinales; family Pinaceae; genus Pinus; species Pinus taeda. Next base: position 75,100 of record APFE031087236.1, read on the forward strand.
CTCATATCCTTGGTTTCATTTTTTAACGAGGTTGACAAAAGACAAGGAACTATCCTCATGGGAGTTGTTTCATTTTTTAATGAGGTTGACATAGTAAAATAACTATCCTCATACCCTTTTTTATGACCCATAAGAGGTCATGAATTCAAAGAGGTTCTCATCTGATTGGAGAACAATGCTCTAGAAAGAGAGATCTCGATGTAATGCCCCTAGTACATAATGTACAACATCACTAAATTAATCGTCAGTTGATGTAAGCATGGAACGGGTTACCACATAATTGACCCATGGTGGGAAAGATACCATTGGGACAAAAGGACCATTTAGGGAAGATGGTTGGCTGGAAGCCATATTTGGACCAAGAAATGAAAGTTGTTCAATGGTGACAATTCTGCCTTCATGCGGGAAACACATCACTCGAAAGAGTGTTGAAACAATAGCTCCCATGCCATAAACATAGTCGCGCCCAAGAAGTAAATTGTAACCTAAAGGGCCTGGGACTACCATCACATTTAGATAAATGATTTTTCCTCCCAAAGTAATAGGAAACTGAGGAAGCATCCCTAATGGTTGACTGGTTCCCCTGTTAAAAGCCAAGAGATTCTGGGTAACAATCACAAGCGGCAACTAACCGAGTGCTTCCCAAGTAGTTGAGGAAAGGATACTCACATAGGCACCTTCATGTATAATAGTGCTAGATATAATCATATTACAAACCTGTACTATGATCTGGAAAGGCACATAAGAAGGATGACGGAATCCTTCGAGATGATTCCAATCAAAGGAAGTGACTAGACTACTTGGAGGGGGTACCATAAGAATGGGATAATTATCCCCTTGAGTTACGAGAATGGGAGGATTTTCCTCTTGTCTTGATGGAACAACAGGGTTGCCTCCAAGCTGATTGGAATCCGAAGAAATGAAAAGAACCTAAGTGGTATCATATTCACTCTGTTCGGGAATGTTATGATTAACTGAAGGTGAAATTAGGTCAATTATTTCCTCAACCTATTGATTTGGTTTAGGTATAGACTCATAGGATTCACTTTCAGAGAGAGTGGGTTTGACTGACGGTTGATTTTGGTCAGTAAATTCATCAACTAGTGAAGGATTAAGGAAGAGTCTCCTACAACTATATGGAAGTCACTGCAGAGAAGCAGGATGGTCATCCAACACTTTTTTGGCTTCATCCAGGTAGGGACAAAGGTGAATGGGGTGATTCCCTTCACATAACCTACATGGAAACTCAACATTACCCTTCTTTCCATGAACTTTACTACCACTAGTTGATGGAGTGTCACCAACATGATCTTTAGAAGTTGATGACATAGGATGATGTGAATGGGAAGACCATTCTTCTAAGATCTAAGGAATACTAGAACAATTTCAAAGAAGATGGTCTCCCACACAAAGGTTACATGGATATTGAACTTTGTGAGGCTTGAAAAACAGTTTCTCATTAGATGTTGCATTCAAAGCAATGGTTTCTTGGTTGCCTCTCTGTTGAATTTGCTTCTTCTTCTTCTTCTTAACCACCTAGTTACTAGTACTAATACTTTCAACAAGCAAAGAGGAATAAGGGGAGGAAGAAACAACTGAGGAAGAAGGAAAAGGATTAACCTTAGGATCAACTAGAGGTTGATTTTGTCCAGTAGGAGTTGTACTCAATTGTCAGGAAATCACGACATTTTGAACCAAGGAGGTTGAAAACAACAATACTGGGAAGCAAACGGTAAGTCCTAGAAGGGACAATGTAGCCGTATAAGGAGCACCAATATTTCTGAAAGGAGGAAAAGTACTAGGATTCCCATCAAAAGGAATTCCTTGATCTGTGGACTTTGGATTTGTTGCCATATGTCTCAACCTAAGATCAACTAGGGAGCAAGCATGGAAGATGTTATCAGTGATCAAATAATTTTATTTTAATCAAAGTAACATAACAAACAAAAAGGGATAATCTAGGCAAAAGGTTTACCAAGCAATTGTGTACTGCAGAATACCTCCCGGCAAAATGAGAAGTACGGGTAGTCAATCTCCCCGAATGTTGTGTTCGGTGTATCACAGTGTACAAGGTGGTCGACTTGGTTACCTAAGAATGGATAGTAACCTAGTGTTGTCCTCTCATATATACCCGAAATTATGTGGAGGCCCAATCCGTATAAGCGCTGTCTAATGCAAAACTACACAGTGAGAGCATTCCCATATACTTTATGTAATGTAACACCACCCTATATATCTGAAGGTACATGGATGAGCTACGATATACTCACGTACGTGGAATGAGTTATCACACTCAGGATGTATTGCAGACAAGATAGTGACAAATGCTTTGTTTCACAATGCCGGAACACGTCTCTAGCCTAGAACCACTAAATGTTTTTCATTAGGTGACAATGCTTCATTAGGTAAATTCAGATAAATTTTAAGTTGATCTTCTTTAGAATTTTCCTTTCAAGGTTCACCACGTGATGTACGTTTTAAATTCCTAAAATGCAACTAATATGATAAGTATTATTTTCATTCAATTGAACAATGAAAACCTTAGCTAGTAGGGATAGAGCAATCAAATCTTTGACAAAGAGCAAAGAGCACATCTAATGCAATTTCTATAGCTATTCCTTTCAAGAATTCACAAACTATAATATGAATGATGGAAGTTTTTCCTTTCATATCCCTTAATGTTATGAGGAACAAAAAAGAAACTAATGCACATAAAATCAATAAATCTTTAACAATAATGAAGACTTTACAATAGTTCTATTTCGAAGGGAAAGAAGACTTTTATGAAACTTTCTTTCGAACAATGATTAATCAACTATATTCTAACTTTGACTATGGATCGATAATGAAAAAGAAAACATTTAAGAAACATTAATCAATCAATTCAAAGTAGTACTAGCAATTGAAATAGAAACGTGTTCTCTAAGGCATAACATTCATTAATCAATCAACAAACAAACAAGTAGAGAACAGTTGGCAAAACTCATTCCAAAGGTGGGAAACTTACCCTAGGAGGATCAGCGCAACCTTGAATGGGAGCGAGTTTGATTCAAAGAATTTTCCCTATGCCAAGGGTGCTCTGGAGTGTACTGTTTCTGTCACAAGCCTGCGCTGGTGACAGTGAGCCATTTCAAATGGCAATTTCACATAGTTTAGACCAAAATTTCAATGCAAAAGAGCTGAAATAGAATCAATGAACACAAGTATTGTTTGCAATAATGTCCTAGGAGGTGAATTAGCTACTAGGAAGGATGATCTTCCCCATTGGAGTCGCTAATTTTTTTTGGAGAATTTGCTATATACGGATAAATACTAATTCCCTAGATAAGTAGCCATATCTAGAACAACGATTTAAAGTATTTTAGTCTTTTCCTATAAGGAATAGATCAAATCAGAAGATGAGAAAACCTACTTGTAGTTCCTATTTTCTCTTGTCTCCTTTGTATCAATCCTGTCTCTCCTTCCCATACATAATACACTTGAGAAGTACCTGTAAAGATAAATAGAAAACAAAGAATCGATCAAAGAAAAAGATCTATTAAATAAAAGTGAATGGAATCAGATACATCTCACACATATAAGCATTATAATACAATACAAACATATGGGAGAAAGGTTCAAATACTTTATTGAATATAAGAAGGAATTAAAACCATTGTGTCTGATTCAAAGTCACTCCTCCAACTTGGATCCCATCCACATCACATCAAAAGCATGAAAAACTTGTAGCATTACAATACTTGCTTCAAAGCCAATTCTCATAGAAACATTATCTCCTTGCAATTCAACATAATCCAGCCCTTGATCACTTAGATGAGTGCTCAATTTATAGGAAGATGGAGGAGGTTTTGTCATCAATGAGGGTATTGAATGGCCTTCCAAACTTAGAGTTAGTTTCCATGGAGGAAGGGATGAGAGGGTAGGAGGTTAATGGATCCTTAGCCTATCCAATTTCGAGCTCATAGGAGGGGATAAGAGGTGAGATTATTCTAGAATGATCTAGAACCAAGGAATATTCCCAGAACCCTATGCAAATTTCACTCAATCTCACCTGTCGCAGGTCAAAATGGGCCTAAGTGCTCTGTACAACACCCTTGCATGGGCCTAAATTCTCTGCAGAGCACCCTTACATGGGCCTACCTACGTTGGTCCTTCAAGGAGTCATTTCAGGATGTCATCAAGCCATGAAACTGTCAGGGAAGGAGGCATTCAAAAGGTTGACTTGTGTAGGGCATGTAGCAATAAAAATTAGGGTTTGGTGAGCCCTAAAACACTGATATGGATGATGGGAGTGATGTGCCCAAATGGATTTGTAACAATGTCCTTTATGAAAACAATACAAAAACAAGATTATTTTCTTCAATCAAATGCAAACTTATTTCGGTACTCTTTTGCTTTAATTAAATGCAATTTTCGAGTCCCTTTTATTGTTTCAATTTCATATTTAATCGATCTATCTAAATCTTGGACTTGAATATGCCAAAAAAACCTATAGTAAATTCAAACAAGAATTTAAATATCGTATTTAAAATTTAATAAAAAAATTCATATATTAAAAATATATCCAAGTTAATATATATGTGCATACCTACATACCTCCCTTGATGGATTAGTCTCATGGATTAGTGCAGCAATGCACCATTGAACAATTTGTTTAGAAAAGTTGGTTTGTAGAGTGGTCCATTTGATATATTTTAAGTGCTCATTTTATACATGCCCCTATGCCATCATGTTCTCCTTGTCCATGAAAAATCTCAAAAAAATTCCAACAATGTTTAATGCTGGTTTTCATATGAAGAAAACACAACCAAAATAATGATCATGAAGATTTGAATTGACCTGCGCATCCATCTAACCATATCCAATGTTCATTGAATTTTATTCCATGACATTTCAATGAATCATATTTATTATCAAAGCAATGTTTTACAAAATGTGTATAATGTGTACGATCATCTATAAAAAAGATATTATTTAATAACATGTTGATTCTCACTAATTCTTTCTATATGATCAACATTTTGTTCACCATGTCTATATATGATGTGGAAAAGCATATATACTTGGTCAAAATGATAATATTCACTTTTTATTTCATTTTGTGCAACAAATGTGTAACTTTCTGCAAAATCAACTATTGACAAAATGGTCCCTAGTGGAAACATTTCACGAGGTTTTTTGAATTGCAAGTTCTGCCATGGATCTATATAAGAATGCTTGGTGTATTTATAAATTTTTGTCTCAAACTTCTATAAAAACTCTATGACAAAAAAATATTCTTCTTGTAAATCAATTCTTCTAGCACTTGTACTACTACTTGAACCAATCGATGTATGTATATATTCATATCTCTTCCATTCCACTTTTATGTTGGATAGTGATTGATTGTTCATATCAGTAATATATTTATCATCAAACAAAGTCAAATTTCCAAAATGATCAAATCTTTAACCACCAACACATTTCTTTTGGTAAAATAATTAGTTATTTTATCTTCCACATAGAATTTGGGATATGAAATCATGGATAATGGAAGGAGGAGGTGAATTTTGCCAAAACGTTGTACCAAAATTTAGGAAGGTGTCATCAAATAATTGAAATTCCACATGATAATGACAACAAAAAGTGTCACATACAGTGATAGGTTTAACATACCATGGTTTTTTTTTGCAAAAAAGAACTAATTGAGAAATTAATTCCATGATTCTTTTCCTTGAACTTATTAAAGAAATCTATATGAGTGGTGTCCAATATATGTTTTGCATGTTCTTCATACTAATTGTGTGCTATTTTTCATTGCATCACATCCATTTCTTTTGGTGAAACACGTGAATTTTTCATCCAGTATTCATATATTATTTTTTTAACATTTTCTCCAAGTATATCTTTATATGGTTTCCTGCAAATAACTATCTAGCAATCAAGCTCATCATTTGCATCTATTTACAATTGAAATTTCCTATGCTTGTGAAATGTTTTTCGTGAGGTCCCTAATGGTTTTGCCATAGATTTTACCAAACGATTTTATTTAATACTTAATGAAACCACTTCTATTTGTATTTCTCTACATGCATATAGATCACTTTTCTTTCTAGATCTTATAATTGATTTTAGAGCAGTATTTATATTTTGAATCACATTTTACTTGAAAATATAATTCCTACTTGTCTTACTTGTGATGCATTCTATGTAAGGGAGTTTGTTCCTATTCTATAGGAGATATTTAGATCTAGTTGATTCATAGATTGGTGTGTGGTTGAGATATTCTCTCAACAAATTCATTTTGTGTCCAAGATAGTTTCCATTTATCTTGAGACAACACTTCATGTATATATGTAATATTATTTGATGAATGTAATCTAGAGTCCATTATTCAATTTTAAGTTGGTATCAAAGCAGGTATGGGCTTCATTCTGTCATGAGAGGACCCAAGTAAATCCTATGGAGAATAAAGGTATTTATTCGATTATTTGTGGATGAAGCTACTTGATTTAGTAAGCGAGTGTTTTAGTCAAAGAGGAGTCTATTGTTGATTAGTGCTAGACTAAGGGTTAAGGAAGCTTGGCCCTTGTCAACCTTGTTTTGACGAGTAGTGATCTATGATTGGGAAGAAAATGATGAAGGGCCCAACTTGGTGAGGCATGTGTTGTTTGCAGGTCCAAGCCATGGTAACAGCATGTAAATTCAATTCAGAAAGGAGAACTTGATGATGAATTCCTCTGTGCATTGGGTAGGGCAGTGGTGTACCTGTTGGTGTTTTAAGTGATCTGTGTTGTGGAGACTGTCTCCATATTGCGATTGTTACAGTTCTTGGAAAATTACAATGTGTTTTGGCAATGGTGGTGAAATTTTCGGGTGTTTTCTTTGGTGTGGAGGAATTGTTGTTGCGTAGGCATAAGCCGGACCAAGAGTTGACCAAAACATTTTCGTTGTTTTTTTCTACGAGAGTCGATCGTGTATCGAGCTGGAGAGTTGACCTACGTGGGCTAAGTTTACTTGTGCACTGAGCCATCCTTTTTCGGTGTGAACATATATCACTTAGTGCTTGTAGATCTATTGGTGAGCGTTAGTAACTATTCTGCTTTGATATTATTGATACCGATTTGTAGTTGTTGTTATTTCATTGAGATTGATAGAGAGGCCAATTGAGGTTGATTTGTTGCTTGAAGAGGTCAATCGTGAAGGCCAAGCATTGTGAGTGTTGATTAAGGTTGACTGAGGCTGATTATGGTGGCCAAACATTGTGTGAAGGTTAATTCATGCTCAAAGACCATTAGAATACTAGTTACTGTGAAATTGGGTGTTGCGTAGAGGCATTGTTGGACCCATATATGGTGAAATTTCTAACTCTATTGGTTAATTCTGTGTGGGCTTTTATTCACCCTACCTTGTGGTAGAGAAAGTGAGGAGCATGTTCAAATTGTAGTCAATTCAAGAAGCGTTGCAATATCATCCATTTATGAGTAACAGTGGGACAGATAGTCTGTGTAATGTTTAATTCATGATGTTGTGTTGTGTAAGGAGAAGTGGAGCTGACTGTTGGTTGTCATTGTGTCATTGTAGCCTTATATTGCATCGTTCGCAAGTTGATCTAACCCTTTCAGTGATTTCAGAGCACCGTTTTGTGATCAATCGATGTCGAGTGGCCATGGATTCTAGCCTGTTGTGGACTCATAAGCATATGCAGAAGGAGTAAAGCGTATTGTGGTATTTGTGCATCCATAGGTTTAGTTCCTAGCACAAAGTTAAGAAAATATGGAAAAAGTTAGTACATAGAGAGAGACATTACATTAAAGTGTTGTGGATAGTGGCCTATAGTAAGTCGTTGGTGGAAGTGTTGGTTGCAAAGTGAGAAATATCATGTGAAGCATTCACGAAGTGCATGTGTTAGTGCACCAATTTGGATCCGGTGTTGATTAGTTTTGAAGGATGAATTTAAAGTGGTCAGACATTGAAGGCTCTTGAAAATTGTTGATTTTATTAGGGAAGCTGATAGGACAACTAGATTTTTGTTTTGACTCTCCAAATGGCAGGTGTGGGTCATGCCTAAGATGTTGTGTCAATGGATAGTCCTCGCTGTAGGGGTCATCCATGTAGGTGAAGACATGGAGGTTCTTGACAGCATGGAGGATGTTTTTTCAACTGAAGCTAAACCTCTAGAAATTCTGAAGAAGATGGTTGCCTAGAATGTTAAGTGTCTACCCAAGAACATTCGGGTAAGTCCAACTTCTAGAAAGAAAGCCAGAAATTCATCCCATGTGATGATTTATCTATTAACTGGGCCCAAAGAAGATTAATGTTTGAAATGGTTGCTTCAGCTGGGATCAGATTGGTCTATTTTCTCCTGTCACTTAACATTAGGAATATCGAAGTGAACCCATATATCAATCACAATGTTCAATGTGCTAATTGAGATCCCCACTGTAGGAATTGGAACTGTACTACTTCCAATCGCCAATTGGTGGTTTCTTGTATTTATTTCCTCTCTAGCATTCGGTGTATGTTGCATTTCCTCCACATTGTCACCGGAGTTCTCCGTAATGAGTTTTTGGGTGTATATATTAGTTGAAACTATGGGATTCATGGTAGTGTGTATATCATTTGATGTAATGTATATATCCTAATTAGATTTGTTTCCCATGAATGTAAGGAGCATTGCAATGAGAAGGATGAGGCAAGCCATAATGGAAGGTGTCATCATGGGTCCTACAGTTGTTGTGATGGGAACAATAAATTTGTAGGTTTGTTTCATGACCTTTGGAGCAATCGTTGTTCTCAATAGAAAATCGCATGTTAACAGAGAGCGTAGGACCTGAGTAGATCGAAGAGGTTGTGAGATGTTAGACTCATATCCCTGTTACAAGACTCAGTCAAAATGAAAAGGAGCAATTGATAGCTTTGGCATACATGTTGTATGAAAGAGTTGTTGGACAAGATTAGGAGGATCAAGCAATTTCTGAAATTAAGCATTGTGGTGTGGCTGCACAATAAATTTGAGTAGATAGGTGTATCGACATCTCCAACATGGTTGAATTAAAGAAAGGAATCGACCTGTGCAACAAATAAGTGTTGAAAATCTTAGAAGAGGAGAATTATTGTCAAAGCTCGTCGATATTTATTATGTTCCAACAAAGTCCACATACTTTATGACAAATCAAAGGACTATTTCTTAATAGTTCTATGGTCGGTGCATTACATTCCATTGACATTCAAGGAATGTTTCTAGTTCTAATAATTTCAAATAAGACTACAAATTTGACTCTGAAGGTCATGCAGGTTCGTAAATGGTGGTTTTCTATTGATAACTTACGATGCATATGGAGTGAGTTGTTGTGTGGGAAGAATTGATGTGAAACTTGTATAATTGTTGTGAAGGAGATGAAAAAGATTGGAGTTGATGTATAAGTTTATGGAAATTGTCCAGTTTCTTGGATCATAGATTACCAGTTATCCATTTTTATGGCATGATGAAGACATCCAGAAGAGGGGTTTGCTTGAGACTATTTAGGCTAGTCGTGCCATGTATTTGTTGTAAGAGGAGGAGATTTATACATGACAAAGTGGTCAGAGCATTTTTTTTCTAATTATAGAGGGGCATCGATAATTATAGAAAGAAGAAGCAATTTGGAGTCTCGAAGGCTGTAGAGATATCAAAAGAAAAAGAAATAAAAGAAGGAAGGAGATTAGAAACACCCTCTACTTTGTGGATCGACCTTCTATTAAAAATCTTAAGAGTGTACAACAGTCGAGCTGGTAGGAGATTGGAGAGCTGAGTTCCATGATCCATTTGTCACCTTGATTGAGAGCTATAATGTCATATTCGAAGTATTTTATCCCTCTCTTTTTAGAGGAGATTGAAAGTATTGATTCTCCCATTGGTCGCAACAATATTATGGTGGCAATGACTAATGTTTGTCTGATACACTGCTCTTGTTGATGGACGCATTTCCAAATTAACAAAATCTCTTCAGGATTCTTGTGAGCTTGTAAGGAGGCAAGCATTTATACTTCTTGATAGATTTTTTCAGAGGGACTATGTCAAGTGAGAGGGGATGATGTTTCATCGTTTTCTATTAGCTCTCGTTTATGAATCTGAAAATATCTTCCAGTTGGTAGACTTGATTTTTGGAAGCATCCTGAAAACAAAGGCACCACTATTGGCTTATAACAACTTTGTGTAAGACATATTTATATTGAATTATTTCCATGGGTTTTGTTTAGCTGTAGATACATCTAACATATCATTGGAGACGAGTGGTATTTGTTGGAGCATTACCAGGTTGATACCTATGCTTCATTTTACAGTTGGATGAAGTTTCATTTGGTGGTGAGAAATGAGGAGGAATTGTTGCAAGCATATCGGTCTATTAAGTTGAGAGCCATTAGTTGAGCTTAAAAGGGCAAGAATTGCCAACGAGAATGTGAGCCATTGCGAGAAATGTTTCCATTGTGGTTGAGTTATTAAATATATTGAGCAATGGAGTAGGTTTTGTGTGGTCAAATTTTGTTTGCAAGTATTGTGTGAAACAATGGGTTGGTATGTTGAGGTGTTAAGAATTACATTTCGTGAAGGAGCCTGGAACGAAACTAGGAAAGAATCCAATGCACATAATTGGAGTTGTTGAATAGCTGTTGTGCTAGTCTTGAAGTGTTTCTGAATTCCAATTAATAGGTTAATAGGTATGATGAGCCTATTTGAGCTATGATAACATGTGGAAATTAGGGTAATATTTTTTTTTGCCTTTGGAATCTTGAATGTATTGAACCTTATTGAATATAACTAACTCAATATAGGTGTAGTAATTTTGTTAGAATTCGCGACTAACTTATGATATTTAAAGCATGGAGGTCTAATACTAGTAAGTCAAAGTTAAAAATGAAAATGTCAAAGACTCAAAATTACAAAGCTTATGATGAGTGAATACAATGATTCAAGTGAGAAATCAGTGGTGTGCTCTAGCATATGAAAGGTGTAGTGTATCCAATATGAGTTGCAAAGGATCCAAAGAGAAACAAACTATTTTTTTTTGAGTTTGTAGAATAGACTCATGATCATGATAAAATACGAGTCACATATTGTAATTATAGAAAATAGACATGTCATATATTACTTTGTAATGGTTAGTTGTGGTCCTTCAAATGCTTTATGTACCGGCTATAAGAACCAGAGAGGCATGCATACCCCTTTGTTATGTGTTCCCTTTGTTAGCAAGTTTTCACATCCTGTAAGAGTATGCCATGCGGGATGTATACACTTGGGTGGGTTGTATTGGTTGTAGACTCCATGAGGTGGAATTTTATATTTAGGGGGAGTTCATCAAGATGTTGGATGAAACATGTATGAGAAGGGATTTCTAGTAGACTGGCGGTTGTAGCGATTGGGAACCCATGCATTCTGGTATATGGTTGTTCCTTTATATGGACATCAAAAATTGCATGAACAAGGTACAAGGTGTAATTACCACATTGGACTAGATGTAGATCATTTTTGATTGAGAACGAGACAAATACTCATTAAGGGTGATCCGAATTGGATCCTAAAACTCTCTAAGTTCTCATGACTATTTCAAATTATGCTAAAAGATTCAAGTCCTAGAAAAGATTAAAGGTATCAGAAGGAATCCTTATAACAATTGTAGTTTTGGCTAGAGTGGAGCAAAGAGGAGCCTCGATCAAGCGCATAGACCGCTGTCCCATGGTAAAGTGAAATGGCACAAAACTGGAAAAACTCGAGGCTAATTTGGGAAACAGAGGTGGATTGTGATATGCGATTAGTGCTAAGCGCTAATCGCATATTGCAGCGTGTCCCCCTCAGTGAAGGAAAGCGACGAAACGCTTGGACACAAAAATACTATAAAACTCACAAAAGTAACTATTTCGATTCTATAGCGTAGGATTCCCCAAAACTGGCAGGATATCAGAAGGCTTCGAGGCGGTAAGCAGTTTTGACTGAGTTCCACCTGATGCCACACATCGAGCGACAAACGTCCGGCAGAGGAGAGAGAAAACCACCTGCATCGAATGGGTAAGCCTCGTCCAACTTGTTTTCCCGATATGAAGGATGACCATAGGATCTGGGGCGTCCAGATCAATGGCAGAGATGTGTCCCAATGACTGACCAGATTTGATAGGTCAAAAAGCAAGATGACAGGGATTTGACGTCCGACGAGGATGATGAGTTGGAAAACGATTCATGTTCGCGGGCGATCTTGAAGAAAACAAATTTAACGGCCATTCGAATAATATGGCACCCAATTTGTTAGAAAATAGGTGGCCACCTCCATGCAAGTTGTTTCCCAGTGATGATGGCGCAGAGCAGAGGAATTCGAATGGATAGAGGAAAGGAAACCAGAAGGTGGGGAGGTGGAAACGAACAATGAAAAGAACAGACTGGCTTTAAAGCCATAAACTGGCAGAAGCAGAGATAGCAACATACAGAGAGGCAACACACAGAAACATAAAAAGTTAATAACAGAGAACACAGAGTAGAAGTCGAGCTTACCTTAAGGCATTGTTGCGGAGGTAAATCCCCTCTGCGGACAGAGGTGGATCCCACTAGCCCCGAAGGGGTCTAGCAACAATCAATCACGCTGCATGCAAGTTTCTAGCTATATAATTTAAAAATCGATCTAGGAGACCAACCTGGGATCCAACGCTTGTTTGTTGTGGGGGAAAGTGTCGCTCCTATCCTCTATCTCCGGTCGGTCGCTATTCGCACATAGATACCTGCACAAGTGAAGAATAAACCACAACAAGCATAAAATCCAAAAACATATAGCTATGTACCAGTCAAGCAAGATACAATTCATAGATCACCGATGTAACACATAAATGAAACCATAATGACAATCGCTTTGCATTAAAGTAATGAGAGAAGAGATTACAACCACTTAAGGCTTGACACTGTAAAACTCTTCTAGCTGGGTGGGCAGTCAGTCCGACACGTCTCGCAAAACCACTTCCTCTCTCAACAATCCGACAGCATAACCTTACTTTCAACTTTCAGCTCAAAAAACTATCTCTCTCACACTAGCTTGTTTTCTCTTTTGCTTTAGCCTCCAAAAACTCTGAACTAGCCTGTTCATTATGGGGGAACGGGCTTTTATAGGTAAAGGGAGAAGAGATATTCATCGTATGTAGACACGTTCTAAGTTTTGGTAATGTCTCATAATAGCCGTTGCCTTGGATAGAAAAGCCGAAACCCGGATGCTTTTGTGGGCTTTTTCCTTCAGAGAACTGAGTGAGTCGCAAGGGAAAAAGCATTCTTAGCATGCGCTGGCCAAAAATCATGCCCAAATTATGTGGCGCGGGCCGTGCTCTGGGACAGAGCACTTATGGGCGCGCCCTCTTTGTAAGGACTGGGCCATTGGCGTGGGGTAATATACTGTGTGCCCGCGCTACTGGGAAAAAGGCATTTTCCAAGGCTAATCTTCAGAAGGTGTCTTCAGGGTTATTGTACTTCATACTCAGGAGGCCTCAATGCAAGTGTTTTCAAGTTATGTCACTAGTCACCGGTCCGTAAATGTGTCCTCCAATGTGTGACAGTGGGGGCGCGACAAGGACTATGGCCGATGGTGACAAATTACTACGTAACACCCCCTCAAGCCAACACTGGATTTATGATTACACTTAGTATTAACATCACCATATGCATGTTAGGGTAAGCTGCATTGCATGATGATTTTATAATTAGAACTAGCTACATATGATGTTTCCAGTGATGGATTAGATTTCATGTATATATATTAAAAAAAAATTGATTGCATATTTTATTTCTTGTTGGTTTATGGCCTAATATTAAGCATGGGTGATCATAAGACACCGTGCAAAACATGTCACCCCATGGATTTCATCTTTCACATGTGCATATAAAAAGTCTATGGTGACTAGGATATTTTTGGATTTCTCATGACCTCTTGTTCTTGCAACCTCATCCACTTCTTCGAGAGATCATGTCCCAATTGGAGCGAGATGTAACCCACCACTTTGTGGGTGATTTCCCCAAGAGAAATGTTTTTCTCCATGATGAGCCTCAGTCAGTAGCCAGCAGCCCCTTCATTCCTCCCACTAGCTCATTATGTCATTTCTCTACCACCTGAGCCAGCCACGTGGTCCCTCACCCACCTGTATTGATTGTATCTTTGAAGGTGGGCCTCCCAAATTTAAAGGTATGTCTTGCCATTTGGTAATTGAGTATTGGGTTTACTTATCATGGATACTTTTGGGTATGGATTGATGGGGGGATTTTGCAGAAAGAGTGGGCTTAGTTTGTTCTCTTGTCCCCTTGATCTCTTTGGGTTATTACCCTTGGATCTTAGTCCCGTGGGATCTCCTTTATTGTCATTTTGTTCTAGGGTGGCACTACTAGGAAAACCCCAATTTTGGGTGTGTGGTCCCACTCCTTTCTCCGCACATATCACTCCCTTTCCACTCACTATACCCCCATTCATATTTTTTCCCACTTGGGTCAACATTCACATTCTCGGTCCACATAGGGCTAGCCTCCCTATCCCTTTTCCACCACCTTCGTTGAAGCCTAGAATGATGCCCCGGAGGTTGAAGCAACTAAACATAAGAAGAAAAAGCATAATTAGCCACATTTCATAGGAAATTTTACCAAAAAATGTAAAATATGGTTGGGACAAAAAAATGATAATTAGCACGTGGGCAAAATCTGACACATGAGTTCTACCCCATCCATGGCCATCACCCTGGCTCCATAGACCCTATATGAGCTTCCTCTAATCATTCAGGAACCCATGATTGTCCCAACCCCTGCAAGGCAATGAACCACCCTACCTCAAAAGGGGTAATCACTACTATATTATACACATCAAGCTCTTGTCCTTTGAGCCCTGAGTAGTTAACTAAATAAAAATCATATACGGCAAAAGATATATAAAGAAGGGTGGAAAAATGAATTTTGGGGCACCTCATGTACCATGACTCCTCCCTCCTCTACATTATATACCCATGTGTGGGATTCCACTTATCTAGCTAATGCTATGCCCCATTATGTGTCTTATGGTTGCCCCTCTCATTCCACATTCCATCTCACCTATTTTTCACTTGCCACCCCCACCAGAAGGGTGTACCTTAGACATATTATCCACTCTAAGGGCTGACACCACCTAATAATGTACTTGGCTAACCCCCTTTAGAGTTTGGAGACACTAGCACATGCCAAAGCCCATTACAGAAGGGCATGTCATTATGAAGTGCCCACTTTGTTATCCATGGTTTGTAAACACCTTTACCCAATTATTCCAATCATTGATTGTACTGGAAGCCTAGGGGACACATTGGATCTTATGCAAGATTGCAAGTGGTTTCCATTCGGGTTTGGCTTCCCTATATGGGATCTTGAGCCCAAAGGTCCACATTGGCACTTGTAGGGTGTGCATAGAGATCCATGGGCCTCAACAATAGACACCAACACTCCACGGATCTTCACGGATGTTCAGAGACTAATAGAAATCCACTTTTGGGATGATGGTGACATGATTGGTACACTATGCTTAGTAGGCCCCTACAGGAGCCCCACACTCGTGTTAGGCATACCAACACTTGTACAATGTCATGGTAGCATTCATTCCACCACCTAGACCATTGGAAAGGATCTACAGACATCTTTGATTCATATGGAAACCCATGGGGTAATTGATGTGCCCTCAGACCCACTGAGCTCACCACAGATCTACTTCTTGGATAACAAGGGGCCACCCTCTTTTCCATAATATTCTGAGGAATGTATTCCTCAATATGGAGCTTCAGGATGTTATTGAGCCTTTGGAGGGCCCTACGACATGCATACATCATTATTTGGCCCCTTGTGAGGCTTGTTTTTACATTATGAGCTAGTATGGTGGGCTTATCACCATTAGGGGCCCATAGGATAATTAGAACTCCTTAGGAGGCTATATATTGATGTTAGATACATTCATTTGTATCATCACTTGACTTGGTATCTCTCTAGTCTTAGAGAATTTTCACACTTTTTCCTTAGAGGAAATTTTTGGAGATGGATGAATTTTGATGTATGGATTTGGGATATTTCTCTTATCTTGGAGCTTTGTTATGCAAAAGAATTATTGGTTGGATATACTCTATAACATTTCAAGTGCTTTTTGTCATTGTTATTATTGTTTTTTCATACTACTAAGATTAGGGCTAGTTGTTGCATTATTGAAATGTAGAATTGAGCATGTTTTAGCTAATTTAATATATGGGTCAATGCTATATGAATTAAATTTATTAGAGATTTATTTATTTTAGAATCTTGCATCATTTTCTTTGAAGTATAAATGCTTGAAGGTCACTTTTCTTTTCCTTTTCTCAACATTAGATGAAGTTCACTTTCTGGACCTTCTTGATCATGAAACCAATTCCTTACTCATGATTATCCTTGACTCCATATCCCCAAGTGAACTAGGCACTGATCCCTCAAAAAGGGTGATCATTTTAACCCCCTTTTTACCATTTCCCCTTCTCCCCAAAGTCTAGCCACATCAGGTCACCTAGGGAATCAATTTCCAAGCAATTGACCCAAGGAATAACTTCGATCTCCTATAGGCTACTGCATTTGTGGGTACCCTCCCTCTCCTCCAAATTTGAGGCAATTATAATGGTGGAATCTCCGTGAATCCCAAGAGCTATCTCTACGATCAAATTTTGCCTAGGTATCCCCATGGCTTGACCTCAATTGGATCAAATCAACTTTTGAATTAAATATTTTTGTTTTGATCCTTTCCCCTCACCTTGTCCAGGATAGGAACATAATTGGTTGCTTCATTCCATCTTCGAACCTGGGCTAGGTCCACTTAGCCCGGATCGTCGAACATAATACAAGTTTCCCAAGGATTATAGGGTTTGAGAACCTTGTTTATAAGCATATCCTTTCTCCCTCAACACTCCAATCCTCACCCCTTACCCCTAGTGGATTAAGTCCCTTGCTTAAAGAGCAAGCAAGTCCCATTCTTTACTCCATCCTTGGGAAAGTGTTTTTAAGTTCACTTCTCACCTATCCATTGACATATACTTTACAAGTGAATCCCTACACTAGCGGGACTCCTCCCATCGGTGAAATTCCATAAAGAGCAGGGAGACTTAGTTTTGGTAACAATGGGCTAAGCCTCCACCATTTCCCTTAACCTAGGAGTTGCCCTCTTAAGAACCCTTTTAGGCCTGCTGCTAGTTTGAGTGGTAACAAAGCCCACGTTCTGGAATTTTTATATTCCACTTCATCTGAATGCAAATCTAGGAGGAAGTTGGTCATTTGAAAACTGCCATGAATTTGGGGCTGAAGCTTTAATTATTCCCTAAAAATCCATTTGTACTAGCTGGGTGCATTTTGACTAATGTTGAGGTGTTCAAACAACATTTTGAACAAAAACATTTCCTATATTTTCCTGAAAATGTGCTTATGTATGGAATCCCCAAATTGGTTGTTCTCTAATGCAGGAATGTTGCTCTTTAGTGTAGGAACATGTCAATGAAAGACAAGTCCACCTCTGATTATAAAAAAGGATCCAAGATCATTCCAAATGAATGTTTGTACAACCAGCTAGCATTTTCCTTCGTGGAAAGATTGAATGATGAAGTGGTCCACATATACTTAGTGCAAGATCCCTGTGTGATGCAAGAACAAGACAATCTACATTAACTATATTTTACTAAGCATTAATCCTAGAAATGCATATAATGAAGGTATTCCTATATAAAATATAACCCAAGTGCAAATCTTCACTATTGCATTAAACGAATGTAGAAAGAGTTGATAAACTGGTAAAACAAGGGAATAAATAGGGCATCATATGAATAAAAAGGTACATTAAGTACAAAAACTATGGGGCCTAACATCTCCCGATGTCGATCATCTTGCATGTCCTCATGCAAGCTAATCAACTAATATATTGAAGTTTCCTTGCAAAAAGCCAAAATTGAACCATAAATATTCTTGCAACCATGTGTAAATAAATGTCCCCTGCTAGATTTAATTGTTCTAAAATATAATTCATGTTGGTTCATTTCTATACTGGATTAGTTATTTGTTAGGACTAATCCAAAGAAAATTTGATACAAGGGATACCATAGGAATGTTAATAATGTCGCTACTAAAAGAATATTGTTATCATGAAATAACCAACAATCAAAATTTTCTTAAAGCATCTCAAGAGCATTCCAAATCAGCAAGTCTTTACTTTCAATAGCCTCATTATTATAAATAGAAGTGACATTAGTTGGAATCCAATGCATTAAAATGGATGGAAATAGAGAGAAAGAAATATGACAAAATGATACCTTACCAAGATGACCATATTACCATTACCCAAACATATAGTTGAAGCTCCTATTGTTCAAGCAAACTGAATCACCTACTCTAAGGGTCCCACATCTATGAAAACCTTCATACTTATGAAACATAGAACTCCAAAGCACATTACTAAAAGGATCTTAAATCCATTCTCAGATAGATATGATAATGAGTTCAGGCAAAGACAAAAGTAACCAAGTAAATCATAGTGTAAAATTAACTTTAATACCACAGACACGGTCCTACTTCCAACAGGTGTCTATATCCTCGAAAAGGATGCCTTTTATCCCAATAAAATGCCTGCATCCCACCTATTAGATATAAATTCAGAGTCAATTGAAATAATTTACATTTGTTTAGAAATTAATTGAAGACCATTATCCTATCTTGGTAACTAGCTAACAACAGTGCCATTCACAAGAACTAACAAGAATGAACAAGTCAGCTCATGATGAGACCTATTGTCTTCCAACTTTTTAACTGAAAGCCATTACTCTGGTGTTGTGCTGTACAACAACCCCCCATTTCATAATTTTTTTTTTCTAACTATAATATAAAATGGGTCCCTTTTAAACATAGATGTGTGAATAAAATTGGTATCAACTCATCCTTCATCAAAAGGTCCAAAGGAAACGATATATTATAAACCTTTTGAACAAATATGAAATCGGTCTTATGAAATAAACATAAAATTCTTTATTATTGTGATAAAGCGATCGCAAGATCGCATATTGCAACAACAAGGAAAACATAATGTAAAGACCCATTGATTTACCCCGATCCGAAAAGTGAATAACTATCAGGTATCGAGAAAGGCAAGCAAATATAACAAAAGGCCCTCCCACTATTTCTCTGATGTGACATCGCTATCGGCAATCGGGGGATGTAACGCATCACATGTTAATACACCTGTAAAATCTCTCGATGCAATAAGGTGTATCGCTATCGGGGATCAGCGATTTTATAATAACATAAAGGCTACGACCCGAGCACATCTACGATTGCGATCAGATAAAGCAAGGCGCGAGTTTCAAAATAGATTTAAAAGGCTTGCATGCATTATTTTAGATTATTATTAAAAGCCTCCCCATTCCCGATAGCAATTTACTTGTGATTATCCACCAAAAAACTCAAGCCACACTTGAATGAATCATTCGGCATATAAATGATATGATGGGTATTTAAAATGATTGATAGCTTAAGCGGCCAATTAATGAAGCAGTTGTGCCAAGATCTCCCCTAAGATTGTATCTGCGGCAGTATTATTTTAATCTTTCATTACTCATTATTGATATAATTCTTTCATATTTGGCTCACACCACCTATTCTCTGTATTACGTTCATTTTATTCCTTGCGTGGAGCTCCGCCGAAACAACAAGTTCAAGCCAAATGGGAAAGAAATCTAAGAGATTTGTAGCAGCATTGGCTCCCGCAGTAATAGGGAAATCCACCACTGATCCAGGACCAAGCAAAAAGGGATTGATTTCAGACACTACGTGTCTTGGACTTGGAAACACAAGTTGGCAAAGCATATATGATCTAATAGAAGCAAAGGAGCCTGAAACAGTATCAGTACAAGCTACCGTAGATTCAACTAGAAAATAAAAGGCTTCCCTGAAGGATTTAGCTGACTCGTATCTACACCGAATAGCAGCTCGTGAAAAAATTCTCCCATACACTGATGTAGTGCGATGGGCAGTAGAGGAAATCCCTGTTTTAAACAAAACATTTTGCACAGTCGACAGAAGGGTCTTCGGCTCATTCCAACCTGATGATTTAAGGAAAATGTATCACTTGCTTGAACCTCAAAAGAAATACAATAAAGCATTTCTTGAGAAGTTCGCAAGTGAGAATGAGACTGAATCAGACCCAATTCAGGAGTGGAGACAGAACCCCGCAAGGCATAAACATGAATCTTCAGGTAAGTACTTTGTAGATTCATTCTGTTCTCCTTACTGTTACGCTGGGGCAATGATGTGTAGAATTTGGGGATTACATGATTCTGCAAAATTCACTATTGAAATGGTTCCTTTAATGGAAGCGGTAGTTAACAGTGAGATAATGGATTGGGGAAATATATTGTCGGATAAATTAGCGACTGCCATTCTTGAGTTTAGAAATAAAACTCGCATGACCGATAGGTCTATTCCTCCATTTTATTTTAGTGCTTATATTTTAGATACTCTTTGTTTCAACTCTGAATTTCCTATACTGGGGTGGAGATGGACTCCACAATACCCCATGCCAATTCACATTTATCACAAAAAGCTGTGGAAAGTGCGCTATAAGGACCACTTGTACCAAATCTGTAATAGTTTTATGTTACCTATTTACCGTGCCATTTTTTATAAGCATGCCCCAAAGATTTCTTTGGATGCAGAGATTGACCTAACCGCTCTAGGAAACTTGTTTGGGGAGGATAAGTTCACATACATAAGGGTTTTTGGTAGCCTTGCAAGACCTCATGTCCTTTCTCTGTACATACCTGACAAGCTGTTAGCCCAAGAATTGGCCTATCAAATTACAACCGCAGGAACATCCAAGACTCTCAGGATTTCAAAAAAGCATGCTTGGCCCACTTTTCCTTTGAGATGCAGTGTTTATACTTTGCATGACTACAGGCATGCGAAGAAGGAAGCAGAGAAAATAAACATGCTTAATCTTGCAACCATTCCTAATAGGAAATTCGATCCAAGGAAAGTTTCCTATAATGTGCTTGAACAGGCCAAACTTACAAGATTTGATCATAAGGAAGATGATTTTGATGACTTGTTTTCTTCGGCAAAGTCATTATTCCAGGTACAAGCACTCACCAAAATGAGATATAACAATGAAAGGCTAGTAGAATTCAATAAGCTCAGAGAATAGAGGTTGCAAACTCTACCTCTGGACTTATTAGCTACTGCCCTGACAACACAATCAAATGAGCCTGAGCATCAACTCAATGACAAACCTCCTGCTGTATCAAAGATTCTCGAGAAAGAAAAAGAGAAAGAGCAGGAGAAAGAGCAAGAGAAAGAACAAGAGAAAGAGCAGAAAAAGGAGCAGGATAAGGGCAGCGAAAATATCAATGTGGATACCTAGATTGATCCTAAATTACTCCAAGAATGGCAGAAATTTGACTCCATTATAAGCAGTCTGGAAGGTCCAAAAGGTGCCAATACACCCTGTTAGCGCTTGAAATTTCACCTCAGGCTGAAAAAGGTAAACTCCAAGGCAACATCAAACCACTTAGCGTCGTAGCTAGCCCTACGGGGTAGGAGAGGGCTCTCTCCAGTCTATCTAGGCAAATATCTTCAACGGGAAGAGATAACCAATAAAAAACACTGATTTTAGGCTAGTAAACTGATAAAAAGGTTTGATTTATGATTTTTAGGGTTTTGGTGGAAAATTGGGGAAAGGCAATTTTGGGTGCGGGGATTGGACGCAGTTTTTGCAAGGGGCTCTTTGGGGTGAGGTAGGAGACTGTATTGATGCCTTTGAAAGATTTGGATGGATGAGAATGACTGGTTAGGAGCTAAGGAGAGCAAGAAATCACCTTGAATTCTCCTTAAACAGCTGAAAACATTGATATTAAGCAAACTTAAAGGCAGAGCATAGCAACCATGAATTCTACCTTAACACTTCATTTGCCTAATTTGCAGAAGAAAAAGTAAGAAGATGATTCACATAAAAAACTTAAAAGTACAAAGAGAAACACACCATCAATACATGTAACCACAGGAATCCCAAAAAGGACTGCAAAACCCTGGTCTTTCTTCCTTTGCCAAAAATGCAGAGATACAATGAGTAATACAATAGAATCTTTCTCCCTCAAGAGTCCAACCATGAAAATGACTAAGAAAGTACATAATATAGGCAAGCTAATATCTTTCCTTGCCTCTAGGGGTCGAGCTCACTATCCTAGGAGCTGTTTTAACCAACTCCAAACTGAGCATTAAAATCTAGGCAGTCAAAACAACTTGCCTCTATAAGCTAGGAAACCAATTCATTCATTAAATTTTTGCCTATCTTATGAATGAATCTTCTAGAAGAGATAAATGAGTGTCAAAATATCATAAAATTATATCATTTACATCAAGGAGGATAAAAATCCACTCCAAAAAGTCAAACCTAGTCAAAACTGCGTTTTGCTGAGCTGTAGGTGCATTTCTGTGAAAATTGCCCAACAGGCCGCGCACTGATTCTGAACGGGTCGCGCACTTTTGGAGCAGTTTTTGAGGCACTTACAAGTGTCCAAATGAGGCAAAAGTGGGCTTGTTGGAAATTTCTGGATGTCTACTTTCCAACCCAAGTGGAATTTATGAATTTGGTGTCCATTTGCCCCTCCAAAATTGCAATCTCCCAAGACTGCTTCCTGTGTGTCAAAAAGGTGGCAGAAAGTCATTTTTTGCTTGTTTTTTGACCTTCTGGAGGCTCAAAACTTGGTGAAATTTCTTGATCTTCGCTGAGCAAGTGTATTTTTGCATGACAAATCCAAAAATGCAAACTTTTCCTGAAATGGACCTCCCAATCGAAAGGGTCGCGCACGGTGCGCGACCCTTTGGTGAAGAAACCTGTGTGTGGCACAAAAAATTCACAATTGACAAAATTTTCGCCAAATTTCTTGAAATTTGGGCTGGGAGTCCCCAATCAAGTACCATGCTCAGTCAAAGAGGCTTTGGCCAAAATTTGGAGTGGATCGGGCCTTTTCCGTTGTTTTAGTGCCTTGGCCAACCGCCTTGGATCTGGCGATTGTAATTTTGACATTTCTCTAAAACCATGACACCTGTACAAAAAGTGAAGAAGGTTTTTCTTCTTTGGCATGTTGTGGACAAAAACCGCTCTCAATGTTCCCAAATTCATCTTTTATTTCTCTGAAACATCATTTGAGTGAAACTTATCCCGATGTGTGAAACAAGGAATTTTGTCGAAATGAAGTGAAATGA